>ML429979.1:69602-93655 GCA_005239525.1 Nicotiana knightiana
TGATGTCTAGAACTTGCCCCGTGTGTGTGCAAAGCGAAATAGAAGTTTTGTTCAGTCTTGGAAGTGATATAGGCATTTCTTTGTTGAGCCAGCTATATATATTTTACCCACCTAATTGTTATGGATCGTAGTTAACCCCGTTGAGCCTATAATCCTGTTTCTTTGGAAACCACATTACAAGCCATACCCCTTTGTTTGAATCGGTCATATATTTGAACCTTGTCACCTCTCGTAAGCACTAGAAATGTGATGAAGTATGGAAAAGTTAAAGTGTGGGGTGGTAGGTTGGTTTTTGAGGGGAACAATTGAAATAAGGAGAAAGGTGCACTGTTTTGAAAAAGTAAGAGTCACTTGAAAAAAAAATATAAAAAAAAAAGGAAAAGGGAAAAAATAGTTGTATTGTTGAAAAAAAAAATATTCCTTGACAAGTGGTGACTCTTGATGTAATTGTTCTTAAAGAAGTATGGGGTAATAATATTGATGTGAATGAGGAGTTTGGGTTGACATAAGTATGAGGTTTGAATGTTAAAGTATATGTATTAAAGTGCTGAGGGAGGTGTAGTCACTCTTATATCTAAATGTATCCTACCCGTCCCGCAGCCTACATTACANTTCTGAGAGTGAGTGAATTCTTTCTATCTTGAGTTCCTAAGTGTTCTTTAATTTCATTGTGTGTGGAACTAGCTCTTTGATTTGGTGAGGGCACATGATTCATGAGGGAAAGGTAATGTGGTTGACCTCTATGTTAGAGTAGTGAGTGAATTGTGAATAAAGCATGGTATGTGTGAGTCGATTATTGAGGCGAGGATGTCACACCTTTGTGCTTAAACTATTTTAAAAAAAATTCTTGGTATAACGCGTTAAGGGATTTGCTTAAATAAGTTGTGTTTATGGGTGTAGTTTAATTGCTCGAGGACGAGAAAATGTTTAAGTGTGGGGTGTTGATGTGTGGATAGATTTCATGGTTTAACGCATTATGTGCCTTACATTTTATGTGCGTTAATGGTAAAAACACACCTCGTTTGAGCATAATGGAGTCTATTTCATGTGTAGGTGAATTGGATTGAAGCCGAGTTAAATTGATGCACAAACGTAAAAAATACGCTCAAGAGTCAAAAAAGAGTGAACCTAGCTATAGCCAGGCGTTTGGGCTGTAAAGCCTGGCCTAGCCAGGCGTTTGAGGGGCGTTAGAGCTGAAACGCCAGGGGTGGCCAGGCGTTTGGCCTGTAACGCCTGGTCCTCAATCCAGCCCAGTCCGAGTTTTAAAGGCTTTAAGTGTTTTCTGGTTTGACTAGAAGTATCCTACACGTTTAAGGTTTGTCCCAAAACATATAAATAGACCCAAAAACACAACTTTGGGGAGACTTTTGCCATTAGAGACAAGAGGAGATTGTGGAACACTACTCAGAAGATCAAAACATAGATTTTTACATCCTTTATTCCTTACTTTGTAGTTTAATTATGAAAGTTATTTTGGATTTGATTATTATGACATTAGTAGATAATTTATTTAATCTAAGGTTTTGGTGGAACCCGTTGAGGGATGAACTTATTGTGATATTAATATAGTTTTGGTTGGTTGTTAATCTCTATTTGTTCAACTACGTTCTTGTTGTAGTTAATTGAAAGGATACTCAATTAACTGTGCCTATTTATTATGTATCTACTTGAGAGAGAGTGCATATTTAGGTAGTTGTTTGAACAACATCACTCCCGGAGTATAGACGAAAGTCATAAACGAGGGTTTAGAGGTTGGATTAGAAATAACGATACCTCGGGTGCAATCTAAAGTGAGCTGTAATGCAATCTAGCTAGCGTAACTTGAGAGTGCGTCTAGTAAATTATCATAATTACTTGAGAGAGATTTATGGTAGCTAGAGTGTTCATGATTGATAGAGACATCTAATCAAACTATAGGAAGTATCCAAGAAAGAAGTTCACAGACGGGGGAAACCATAATCTTAGACATTTATTCTAATTGTTTACACTGCATTATTAGTTAATCTTTAGTTTATTAATTTTGTTCAGTAGAAGTAGTAAAACATTATTAAGTGCTATTCATAATTCTTGAGAAGGTTGATTAATTATAATTTTAGTATTCTAACGGCTTGATTGATACGTTAATTCCCTGTGGGATCGACTCTGGGCGTAATACCCCAGATTATATTTGCAACTCCAGTTTAGTCTTTCTATAAGACATAGTTAAGCGTGATCAGATACAAATACACTTGGCAGGAGTACGAAGACTGGTCACCACTATGGCGCGGTCCCTACTATCCATTGGAACAACTTATACCATATTTGGAGCAGACTTTCCAGCAAGCTGATATCATATGGGGGTCAGAAGAAGAAGAAACTCTAGCAGCTTTGAAGAATCTATTCCTGGAAGACGAAGGCATGGACTGTTGTGTTATTGTCGAGGAGGAGGAAGAGGGAGGCCCTACCAGCCAAGCTTTGAGCAATGGATCATTCCTCAAGAATTGGACCGTCAGACCATCCAAGGCTTGACGAGTCCCAGGGTAGCAAGGTTGAACAACGTTATTTATTTCATTTTTGCTAATGATTTCCTTTTCGCATTTTTTGTTTTCCAATAAAATCTCGATGTTCCAAAATTATTTGTTTAAATTATCAAAATCTGTTTTACATTTCAACAAATTAGTATTTATTTATTACCGTTTTTCTCTCATTACTTTTATCTATACATCATTACTATTTCATGTCCTAATGAACCAATGACTGTGACATGCAATGAGACAACACAACAAAAGGACAACAATTCAGAATAAGAGGATGTCATACCTGATGAAATTGTCAGAGAAGTTGAGGATTTTGAGAATATACCTAAGTCCAACCTGGACGAAACTGAGGTAGTCAACCTGGGAGATTCAGAGACTGTCAAAGAAACTCGCATCAGCATCCATTTGTCGCCATTAGAGAAAAAGGAATACACTCAATTCTTGAAAGAGTATGAGGATATATTTGCATGGTCGTACGACGACATGACTGGTCTAAGTACATCCATTGTGGCTCACAAGTTGCCGACCAATCCAATGTGCCCCCCGGTAAAACAAAAGCTCAGAAAGTTCAAGCTTGATATGAGTTTGAAAATCAAAGGAGAAGTTGCCAAGAAAATCAATGCCAAGATCCTCAGGGTAGTTGAATATCCAACGTGGTTAGCCAACATCATGCCAGTGCCCAAGAAAGACTTAGGGTCTGTGTCGACTAGCGGGATCTCAACCGGGCTAGTCCAAAGGATGTTTTCCCCCTTCAAAACATAGACATCCTGATTGACAATTGTGCAAAGCATGAACTTCAATCATTCGTGGATTGTTTTTCCGAATACCATCAGATTTGGATGGATGAAGAAGATGCCGAGAAAACGGCTTTCATCACACCGTGGGGAGTCTACTGTTATAAGAGGATGCCATTCGGCTTAAAGAATGCTAGGGACACTTATATGAGGGCTATGACCACTGTCTTCCATGACATAATACATAAAGAGATCAAGGTATATGTGTCATTATCAAGTCGAAGAAAGCCACCGACCATATAGCAAGTCTGTGGAGGTTCTTCAACAGGTTACAGAAATACAACCTGAAATTAAACCCCACGAAGTGCGCATTCAGGGTTCCTACCAGAAAATTGCTTGGGTTCATTGTCAGCCGCCGAGGAATAGAACTGGATCCATCAAAAGTCAAAGTCATCCAAGAATTACCACCGCCAAAGAACAAGAAAGATGTGATGAGTTTCCTGGGGCGCCTTAACTACATCAGCCGGTTCATAGCACAGTCTACGGTCATATGTGAACCGATATTCAAGATGTTAAAAAAGGATGCTGCAACTAAATGGAGATTGTCAAAAATCTTTCAACAGAATCAAGGAATACTTGTCAACGCCACCAGTTTTGGTCCCGCCCGAGCCAGCTAGACCCTTGCTACTGTACCTTGCAATATTAGATGGAGCTTTCGGCTGCGTTCTGGGGTAGCACGATGAGACAAGAAGAAAGGAACATGCTCTCTATTATCTGAGTAAGAAGTTCACTCCATACGAGACACGATATTCTCTACTGGAGCATACCTGCTGTGCTCTAACCTGGGTAGCCCAGAAGCCGAGGCACTACTTCTGTGCCTACACGACATATCTCATATCAAGGATGGATCCCTTGAAGTACATCTTTCAGAAGCCCATGCCCACTAGCAAGCTAGCCAAGTGGAAAATTATGCTAAGTGAATTCCATATCGTGTATGTGACTCAAAAAGCGGTCAAGGGACAAGCATTGGCAGATCATCTTGCCGAGAACCCCGTGGGAGGAGAATAAGAACCTCTGAAAACATATTTTCCCGATGAAGAAGTATTATTCATAGGAGAAGACATTGCTGAATCCTATGACGGTTGGAGAATGTTCTTCAACGGAGCAACCAATTTCAAATGGGTCGAAATTGGAGCAGTCTTGGTGTCGGAAACTGGCCAACATTATCCGGTATCTGCTAAACTCAGATTCCCCTGCACCAATAATATGGCAGAGTATGAAGCCTGCATCCTAGGGCTCAACATGGCTATTGACATGAATATCCAAGAGTTGCTAGTAATTGGTGATTCAGACCTGCTAATACACTAAGTACAAGGAGAATGGGCTACCAAGAATTCTAAGATACTATCGTATCTGCACCACGTGCAGGAATTGAGAAAGAGGTTCACAAAGACAGAATTTCGGCACATACCCAGAATTTAGAACGAGTTTGCCGGTGCACTGACCATCCTATCATCCATGATACAACATCCAGATAAGCAATTCATTGATCCTATTCCAGTAAAGATCCATAGCCATCCGGCATATTGTGCCCACATTGAAGAAGAAGCAGACGGAAAGCCATGGTTCCATGATATCAAGGAATATCTGTCAAAGGGAGAGTACCCAGAGCTTGGAAATCACACTCAGAAACACACGCTTCGGAGATTGTCCAATAGTTTCTTTCATATCGGAGGAAGCCTGTACAGGAGAACACCCAATTTGGGATTATTGAGATGTGTCGATGCAAAGGAAGCCTCCAAACTACTTGAAGAGATACACGCTGGGACCTATGGCCCACATATGCCTGGCTTTGTCTTGGCCAAGAAGATACTCAGAGCCGGTTATTTCTGGATGACCATGAAAACGGACTCCATCCAGTATGTCCGAAAATGCTACCGATTCCAGGTACATGCATATATGATAAAGGTACCCCCAAACGAGCTCAATGCAACAAGCTCACCATGGCAATTTTTCGCCTGGGGAATGGACGTCATTGGACCAATCGAGCCTACCGCCTCAAATGGACACAGGTTCGTCTTGGTAGCAATTGATTATTTCACTAAATGGGCCGAAGAATCATTTTACAAATCAGTAACTAAGAAAGACGTGGCAGACTTTGTCCGCGACCGTATTTTTTGTCGGTTCAGAGTTCTAGAATCGATCATCACCGATAACGGCTCCAACCTCAACAGTGACCTGATGAAAGCTATGTGCGAGACTTTCAAAATCAAGCACAAGAATTCCACAACCTATAGACCTTAGATGAATGGAGCTGTAGAAGCCGCAAACAAGAATATCAAGAAGATATTGAGAAAGATGATAGAAAAGCACAAGCAGTGGCATGAGAAGTTATCATTTTCCTTATTGGGATACCACACCATTGTCCGTATGTCAACTGGGCAACTCCTTACCTGCTGGTTTATGGAGCGGAAGCTGTTATTCCCGCCGAAGTGGAGATTCCTTCCTTAAGGATCATACAAGAAGCTGATCTCAGCGATGCTGAGTGGGTAAAAAGTCGTTATGAGCAACTAGCCCTCATAGATGGGAAAATAATAAATGCAGTATGTCACAGACAGCTTTATCAGAACATAATGACCAAAGCCTTCAACAAAAGAGTCAAACCAAGATAGTTCACACCAGGGCAGCTGGTGTTAAAGAAGATCCTCCCACATCAAGATGAAGCCAAAGGGAAATTCTCTCCCAACTGGCAAGGTCCATACATGATTCACTGAGTATTGATAGGAGGAGCTCTTATACTTGCAGAAATGGACGGAGAAGCCTGGCCAAAGCCAACCAATTTAGATGCAGTCAAATGATACTATGTGTAATTCTTTATGATGTAAACTAAACTACGCCCGACTTGATTCCCGTTTAAGAGGGTGTACGTAGGCAGCCCTGTGGGTTCAGTCACAATTCAATAAAAATCTCATTTCCCTCCACAATTGGAAACTGGGGCAGAATTTTGAGGAGGGCCCTCAAATTCTGAAGCAAGTTTAGCTGACCGCAGCATGCGCAACAGTCAGAAACGTCAACCCATCAAGCTGGGGCAGAATTTTGAGGAGGACCCTCAAAATTCCGTAGCATGAGAGATTGCAATGTCTTGAACCGTGTCACAGTCGTTGGTTCACCTAAATTTCTTGAAATATATTTCATATTATGTCTTTACAAAATCATACATGCTTATTTTCAAAATATAGCTCTGTTTAGCAAACGCTACCCCGATGATTTAAACAGGATCATCAGACCGAGCAGAATGAGTCAAGCAAAGCCAGCGGGGATACGAACCAACCTCCCCCATATACAGAACTCACGATTTTTCTTTGGATGCAGGAACAAAGAACGAACATGTTCAAAATCACAATCCTCGAAACCATCGCACTTGCCAACATTTGCTATCAGCACGAACAAATAATGCTCCGTAGTCACAATGCTCACAACAATCACAATATCAAAGCCTGCTGCCAGCTAAGAAATTCTACTGTCATTTACTATTTAATCTTTTGCGTAAGGCTAATAACTGCCTTCCCTTGCATAAGGCTAATCTCTGCCTTCATTTGCATAAGGATAATCTCTGCCTTCATTTTGCATAAGGCTAATCTCTGCTTTCTCTTGCATAAGGCTAATCTGTGCCTTCATTTGCATAAGGCTAAGCTCTACATTCATCTTGCATAGGACCAAGCTCTGTCCCAAATTTTTGCATGAGGCTAAGCTCTGCCTCCATTTGCATAAGGCTAACCGCTGCCTTCCTATCTGCATGAGGTTAAGCTCTACCTCCATTTTCATAAGGATAATCTCTGCCTTGCATCTTGCATAAGGCTAATCTCTGGCTTCTCTTGCATAAGGCTAACCTCTGCCTTCATTCTGCATAAGGTAATCTCTGCCTTCCACATCTCTGCATGAGACTAAGCTCTGTCTCCATTTTGCATGAGGCTAAGCTCTGTCTCCATTTGTATAAGGCTAATTTCTGCCTTCATCCTGCATGAGGCTAAGCTCTGCCTCCATTATGCATAAGGCTAATCTCTGCCTTCCATATCTTGCATAAGGTTAAGCTCTGTCTCCATCTTGCATGAGGCTAAGCTCTGCCCTCCATTTCCCAAGACTAAGCTCTGCCTTGTGGAAGTCATATTACTGCATTTCATGGGCTGAAATATCTCCAACCTATCCAAAGGCATCATAATCTAACGGCACCATCCTCATATACAGAAGACACCATGTCATGGCCTGAGGATCTCTCTTAATTTTGCATATCATTATTCAAAGGCGTCATAGTTCAGAGGCACCATTTTCATGGCCCGAGAACATCATTTCATGGCCTGTGAATTTCTCATCAAACAATTCATGGCCCAGGACATCATGGTCTGAGGACGTCATCCCTAACCGTCCGAAGACAACTTTCATAGTCCCAACGGGAACCTTCATCATGTTTAAATTTATGCACAATATACACTTGCGGTATTCTTATTTGCAGGTAACCCGACGAGCAACGGCTATCCCAGCAGGAGTGATCCCGCTCCAGTTCTCCCAGCCATATCAAAACTAACCCCTTCTGTAAACCGTTCATTCATCCAGCCCTTGATGTTGCGTCTGCTTATGTGATAACTTCATCGGTATACTTCTCCGATGAATCCGGAACTACATACGGCCTGATTCGTGTAAAACCACAGATATGTAGGCAGCTTAGAAACCAAGGCGCGACCTTAAATCTCTCAAACCGTTTCGCTCGATCAAAATTGGCCATCATATCTTTACCGGATAACTCTTTCATCCTTTCCGGGTAAAGAGGGGAAGCTGTTGATACCTAATTTTTCCCAAAAAATATTCTAAAATTGCATATATACATTCAAAATCATGCATTAATAGTATTTGGTATTTTTCCATAATTTTCCTATATTTTTGTTAATTTATCCAACATTTTATTTCCAATAAATAATTACAAATTGCATCATAAATGATTTCAAAAGCATTTCTTGATTTTATTTATCGTTTATGGTCCCATTAAGACCAAATTATTTCATCATTAGCCAAATTGGCACATTTTGGTTATAATTGCAGTAACTTGCAATTATAGCCCAATCATATAATTTTGTACCATTTTTACCAAAATATTTAGTCATTTGTATTTTAAAATACTGAATAATCATTTTAAATCATTTTCTATGCATGAAATTCATTTTTATGATTATTAGCTATCTTTACAAATTATTTTAAGTAATTTAATTGGGTATTTAACAAATAGACATTTTTCATTTTAATTCTAGCCCAAATTAAAACCAGACCCACCTGATTAAATCAAGCCCAAATACCACAGGCCCAATCCACTATCCTACCCGACCCAATTCCCACTTAATCTGGACCGTTAAACATTTTGGATCAACGGACCAGATTCATTCTTGCCTAAATTAATCTAAGAGACTACCCTCCCAAACCCTCATTCTCTCATTTTGTCTCCACCGACATCTCCTCTCATCTCTCTCAAGCTCTCTCTGCTAAACCCTGCTCATACTCGCCGGCCGTTGGCTTGCCGGTAACAATGGTGGCTCCACCACCACCCCTAGCCTCCACGGCTACCTCACACGCCGGATTATTGCTACCCTAAGGTCCTCAAGGGACCAACGATTGTTCAACTCACACCTATGGTCTGATTCTGGCCGTTCTCAGGCCACCCTTGGCCTGTCCGAGTAAGATCCTTCTATCTCCGGCTAAAACCTATGGTTTTTAAGCCCGATTCTCTCTATATCTGGGTTCTCTCTCTGAAACCCTAATTTTAGCTCTTGATTTCTTGGATCTGTAACAGATCTAAGAGTCACCTGAGTTCTTTTTACTGTTTTCCTTAAAGATCTTTCCGATTTTTCAAAATACCTCTTCGTCTTCAAACTAGGGTTTCTTAAACCCCTTTTAAAATAACTTTTCCTTCTGATTTTCAGTATTATCCTATGATTCTTACTATGTTTTAACTGTCATTTAAGTTTTTCCCTTTATCTGATTTATTATGTTGAAAACCTTAATTTTTGGTCTTAATCTTGGGTTCTGAGTCTGTCTTTGATAATATGTTCGTTTAATCTGTGTGTGCTTATTTCACATGAATGCTCTGAGCTTCTGTGATTTTACCCTATTATATTCAGTAGGGTTTCTGATTTTTGCTTCTTCCGCTTATATTATGTTTATTCTGTTAACTCCTCTAATCAGTTCTATCTTTTCTAGTTGAATCCCTGATTCTATGTGATTCTTACTTTACTATGTTTCTGATTTTACTTCTTCTTGCCTATTATGTGTTTATTCCGTTTGTTCATAGAGATTTGTGTTAATTCTCCCCTTAATCAGTACTGCTCCTATTTGAATCCCTAATTTTCTGTAATTGATACCTTTCACTAATCTCTTATGATGATTTCCTTGCTGATTTTCCGACCTTAGTTTATTTCTTGCATTATTATGTGTTCGACTATACTGTCAACTAATTCTTATGACATTTCCTTAATTAGAATATTATGTACCTAGCCTTAATTGTTTACTTTCTACCCGTACTGTGCTGAAATTATCTCATTATGGTTATATTCCAGTCATAAATGGTATCTTTCCTTATTTCCTACCTGTATTATACTGTTTGAAGTTAACTCCTTTAATTAAGGGAGTATCTATGCTGATTTTGGCACTAATTGATACCTAGTTCCATAATTCCTGCTTAATTGTGATTCTTACCATAAACTACCTAGTTTCAAACTACTATATATATATATATATGCTCTCTCATTAACACCAAGACACGAACACATTGGTTCAAAAACTAATTCTCACACTCAAAGCTTTCTGCTCTCCTTCTTTGTTACTTGCCACTGTTCTGAGTTAGCCGCCTGCAAGCCAAGGCTAATTATTGTGCTCTCCTATTATTCACTTTTGTGTTTGCTATCTTCTTTAATAGTATGTTCTGATTTCAATTCAAGTCCCAAAACCAATATGTTCTTTTACTGCTTCAGTTTATCCTGTTTCTAGTTTGTTTCTATCTGTGGTTTTGCTGTGCAACCTGTAGTTAACATGTTTACATTTTTGTCCGTCTAGCATGTTATGTTTTGTATTACTCCCCTTAGGATCAGCATGAATATGTTACCCCCTTTTTGTAGTATGTCTCAATGTGACTCTGTTCAATTCTGTGTTTATCTGGTTTCTAGTATGAACCTTTCCTTGGCAAAACAATTTGTACCCTAAGTTGCTTGATTCTGTGTTGATTCTGGAGTTCATGCTATTCCCTACAAGAACTTCTATGCTTGTACATTATGTGCTCTATGTGTCCCCAGCTCCCATTACCCCTGTGTGAAGGTTTGTTCTATGTGTGATGCTGAACCTGCTTTGGTTCTGTGTTTGATATGTGTTTGTTAATTGCCCTATTCTCCTCAAAAGATTTTTTACTAAACAACTCTCTTTTATTTTATAAAACTATTTCAACTAAGTCTCTTTCAATACTGTTTTCACTCGAAACCCTTTTAAAACTATGTCAAGTACTCTCACTCTACTCTTAGGTCTTTAGTTCTGCCCCTCCAGTGTGCGACTGCTTTGGGATCCCTGTGAGATCCCTATGAACTCTGATGCATTGGGGCTGGCACTTCCACTCTGCACTTACTCAGTTATGGTGGTGAAATCTGGGTGTGAGCACTGCCCGGGATCCCTTGAGGTCCTTAGGAAACTCTGACACACCCAAATATGAGAAAGGGTATGAAACATTTGGGCATTTGAGATTCTGAAAATCTGGGCTTGTTTTTAGGCTCCCTATAGTGTAACTTCTTATTTTTCTTTATCTATGTAATTCATTCAATATTGGTTTGTAATAATTATTGTAAACAAATATTGGGGTTGGCTAGTGAAAATGGGAGGGTAGCTATATATGTTATCAGTATCAATGGGTAGAATCCGTGCCTTAGGTTTACATTTCCTATATGTGCATTAGAATCCATGTTTAAGACCAATATATTCTAAGCATGTCATGTATTAGATATCATGTTTGCTGCTTCAGCATCTCAGTTGACCCTATTTATTACTTAGAAATCTTGCTTCTAGGCTAAATAATAGCATCAAGATAAAATATGTTGCTCCTGCACATCCTGAAATTATCCTGGAACTTCCTGTGCATTTAGAAATCATTTTTAGGAATTCTGCAATCATTCTGCATCTCTATGTGCATAATAGATACCATGCTTTAGTATCTTGTGCAGTGACACCTAGTTAAACTACTGATGTATGAAAAAGGACATAAGACAGTCTCACATTTGATCATCCTTATTTAAATAAACTAGTAATAATCCCTGTATTTTGCAACACTTAGAACATCATGCTTTAGGTATAACAACTTCTAAACAGTTTTTAACAATTTTGGAAACTATTTTGCATTACCCCTCACACCTAGGCAAGCCTTAGGTAATCAACCTTTATAAAACTGGAAAACTGTTTCTTTTGTGTTTACTGCTTAATGGATAACATGCTTAAAATCAGTAGGCAAACTGATTAGGGTCCCTGCTTCTGGGTTTATAAAATAAAACTGCGTATCTTCTGTGTTTTGATATTCACTTAGACATCATGCTTTAGGATCCTGTCTAATAAAAATGCCTCTTGTTTGTGTTTGAGTTGTGCTGTTTACGTGTATTATCTGTGGAGGTAAATCTGAGCCTCTTAATTGTTCTTTCCTGCCTTTATTTGCTAAAGTCCTATTTGTTCTTGCCTGTCGCCTAGTATTTTCTCATTTTAAACCTTAGGTGGCCTGTCTAGAACTGCCTATAGGTAGAGGTCCTAATTTCCTCAGGACCATTAAGAAGGGACGAGTAACAACACGCATAGAGATCGTTACACAACACTCGCTTAAATAACCGCTAAGGGGTGGGAAAGGGTAGATATGGATATGATGACCGGTGGGCTAATGCCACGTGTAACCCCTTTCTAAGGAGTGATTATCGGGCAGTGTACTGATGTGATCCTATAGGATAAACAACCTAGGACTTCCCTATCCCTTACACATGTGTGCTTAGACTGTAAATCTTTCAAAACCTTATATATGTGATTAGACTTTAAATCTTCTAAAACTTTACTTCACATGTGTGCTTTCTACCTTTATTTGTTTAAGCTTATTTGCTACTTGTTTAAATTTACAAAGTTTGTTTAGCCGGTAATCACCGTTGTGGACTTTGAGGGGTGCCTAACACCATCCCCTTGAAGTAATTTCAAGCCCTTACCAAATCTCTGATTATTCAAATCTGTGTTATAATGACCCTTAGTAGGTGCCCTAACACACCTTAATTCATTAGGTGAGGACTCTTCAATTCCTTACATACCCCTTTTCCCAAAAGGAAACGAGTTGTCCCAATAATGTCAAAAACCCTGACTGATCGAAAGGATAGGGAAAAAGGGGGCGCGACACTACATAGGATTTAAAATTGAAAAAAAGGATAAATGGGGCGAAGCCCGGTAAAATAACATAAGAACATATCAGATTGGAAGGGTTTCAAAGCTATATGATTTGTTCTTCCTTAATCACTAACCAACGAGAGAAAAAGGGGCAATAAACATAGAAAATAAATCCTTTTTTTTTGCTAACACATATAGCAACGAACTATTACGGTAAACTCCACTTTCTTGCCTTCCTTTAACATTTCTAGTTCATCTTTCTTTTCTTACCATTATTTTATCTACCATTGATATATGCCTACTTGGTTTAGTAAATCTCAAAAGATCAAATAGTTTGATTAGTATTTGAAGGGAGTATGTTTCAGAATAATTTAAAGTTTTGTTCTTTATTCAGGGCATTGTGTTGGTTTGGAATAAGTTAACTAGGGCATAGATAGGAATGTAAGTTAATAAATATTTTCACCTTTGAGGTACTCTGAATGAAATTAGTCTGATAGTTGGTTTTAGTCCAGTTAACCAGGAAAGGATTCTAAGTATAATATTTGGAAGAACTAATCTAAGTTAGTATTAGTTTCTTAGGTAGATAATCACTGCTAATAGAATATTTCCTTTGGTCAAGAGAATTATAAATCAAGTTATATTCTTTGAGCATGCACTGGTGTAAATTGAACTTAATTATTTCATGTAGATTGAAAATTTGTGAATCGGGAGTGTTTGGAGGATTCGTGAAGTCGGAGCTGAGCTAGATTTAAGGTGAGTTGAGGCTTACTCTCCTAGTAGGGAATTCCATTACAATCCCTGTGCTCAATGTGTTTAATAAATCCAAGTCATGTCTTTTTGCGATCAAAATACTACGTTCACTTCATTCTTATTCAGTACGACGAAATATTTGACAGAAACAAATGCTCATTTATATTACCAATCGTTACGTAAGTTTGTTTGTGATATTATATTTAGTTAAGTATTCAGTTTCAAAATTAATTCATGCATCAATGTGATCATTCACTAGGGAGACGTGGCCAACCTCCCCAGCGTGAGTGCCATGATGCCAGGGTTAGTTACCCCACGCTTGCAGGTGCCAAATGTTTGTTGGGGAGATAGGCCGACACTCCTCCGTACGTGTTCCCAAATGCTCATGTACGCAGGGCCACTACGTGTACCGATTTTCAGAAAATGTTCAGTTTTGGCTTACAATTCAACTTATAGTTTCAGTTACAACTATTACTTGTTTATAAAATTTTGTATGATTTATATGATTTTCTATATGTCAATTTTCTTTCATATTTTTCCCCGAAGGTCTCGCTCCGCCTTTTTAGGAGGTAGCCTATGAGACTTACTGGGTATCCTTTGGTGATACTTAGCCCGCAGGTATTGAGGATGTAGGTAACGAGGCACGTGGCTAGAGGAGATATTCCGAATTTAGTTTACAGACTCCGTTGATTCATCCTAGAGGTAGCGAACTCTTTTCGGGCTATTATATATTTTTAGATGTTTATTTTATTCTCGGGGAATGCCCTTCAGGTTATGATTTCAGTTTTGTAAAAATCTAGAGGCTCATGACTTGTTAGTGGGTTAGTATTATGATATTTTAGAATTTATCCTTTATTGATTATTTTGTCAGTCCGTTTTAAGAACTGCGACTTGAGTAGAATGACTATTTAAGCGCATTTGATTGGTTGCTATGAACCTGAAGTTTTGATACAACTAGCACATGGTTCACTCAACGAGTGGTAAAGGTTGAGTGCCAATCACGTCCCACCTCAGTTGGGGGCGTGACAACAAATCAGAGTGTACTAGCTCCAATAACTCGGGCTTTCTTGAGGGAGGATGACTATGAATGGAAACCCTTTTCTGTTTCCCAGCTAAACAATGAGTACACCTTTGCTTGTTTCTCTCCAGAAAACAAACTTTTCTTAGCCAAACACGTAATCCCCCTCTCGCTCATATGACTCAGTCATTTGTGCCACAATTCCGATAAAGTGTCACTTTCCACCAAATTTATGGAGTCATTAAGAATAGAGCCCTACATAACATATAAATGACCAGACTTGACTCTTCGAGTCACTACTAACGAGCCCTTGGTGAGCTTCTATTAACCACTAAAGAGAGCATTATGGTAACCTTCATCATCTAATCTTCTTGCGGAGATCAAATTGAAAGGAAAGTATGGACCATGCTTGACATCTTGAAGAACTAACGTTGAACCATTATTAGTTTTCAAACAAGCTGTGCCAACACCAAACACCTTAACTTCACTGGCATTTCCCATCTTTAACACTCCAGAATCAACAGGATTATAAGATGAGAAAAAGTCTTTTCTTGGTGTGACATGTGAGGTAGCTACAGAATCTACTATCCAACTTGTCTCATGGGATACAAAATTGATGACATTTTCATCATAAGCAAAAAGAAGGTCATCTCGAACAATAGTAGCAATATTTTTCTCGTTATTTTCAACTTTCATTCCTTCTCTAGTGTCTTTCTTCAACTTGTGGAAAAACCTTTTGATGTGTCCTTTCTTACCATAGTGGTTGCATGTAATATTATGGTATTTGGACCTTGAATTACTTCTACGTTTACCTCTATTCCTTGAGCCTCTTGTTCTATCTCTCCCCCAGTCTTCTGTAACTAAGATATCTGCTTGTGAGGACGAACCCTGAGATTTTCTCCTTACTTCCTCGTTTAACACACCACTCTTGGCATATTCCATGGTCACCTTACCTCCAGGAGCTGAATTTGTAAAAGAAACACGAAGAGTTTCCCAAGAGTCTGGTAGAGTATTAAGAAGCCAAAGTCCTTGTATCTCATCATTAAAATTAACTTCCATTCCAGATAGCTGATCAAGGACGCCCTGAAAATCATTTATGTGATCAAGGATAGGGCTGCCTTCCTTGTATTTAAAGGTCATCAATTGCTTTAGCAGGAACACTTTGTTGTTCCCAGTTTTTGAAGCATATAGAGTCTCTAGATTTTCTCACAATGATATCACATATGTCTCATTCACCATAACAGTGGTATCAAAGCAAACCTTGAACAAATCAAACCTTGAACAACGATAAATCAGACAACAAATGAGAAATCTACCAAAAGAGACACAAACATTTAACGTGGTTCAAGGTTTGCTTTGCTAGCTTCCGTATGTCAGCTGATTTTTTCGGTCCAAACAAGTGGTATCAGAGCGAGGTTAAAGATAACTTCATCTTGGGGGGCTCAGTTCTAGCCGCAACATATTTGACGTTAATCGTGATTTTTGTGTGAGAAATTTGACCGGTGTGGCACGCACGTTGAGACAAACTTTGTGGTGGATATTTGGAGATGCAACCTGTTGAAGGCTCTGTGAAGAAGGTAAATCAAGTTTATTTCGTCAGAAAATTCAGGCCAAGGGGGAGAATTGTTAGGTGTTTATCCATATTTTCTTACCATAATTGGTTTTCCTATCTCATAAATGAAAGCACAACATTCTTACCATAATTGGTTTTCCTATCTCATAAAGGAAAGCACAACATATTTACCATAATTGAGTTTTTCTTTTCCTAGAAGAAAAATATAATTCTTCTATATTTGGCTAGTCCCTTTTCTTGTAGGAAAAGGTTTGAAGTTCTATAAATTGAAGATCCGTCCTTCTCATTCCATGATGTTTTAGACGTCAATACCACACAAGAAGATAGGTTACTTTGTGTGGTACCCAATTTTCGAGTGATGTCTCTCTAGAAGAACCTGGATCTTCTTGGTGTTCCAATTTCTACTGTTGCAAAATAATAAAAGCAGTAATGTGAAAACACAGATATTTTTACGTGGAAAACACCTGGCTCAAAAGGTGAAAAAACCACAACCTACTCCTCAGTAGGATTTGCTCAAACTCTTCACTAAAACTCTGAGCCAAATGGACTTACAAAATAAACTCTTTTGTAATCCTAGGACTAACTCTAATCCCTTTGTAGTAACTAGCCTCTAGCTAATTTCTACAGGCTTCAAGTTAAATCTAACTTGAACAATGTGTACCTATTACTATTGCTTCTATGAAAGATGAAAAGATACAATATTAAAACTCCTACTACAACCAACTAGACTCAATGATAAACAAATGGAACTGGTTCTTCTAGCTGGTCTGTAGCCTTTGTGTCGCACAATAATTCTGCTTGCAAAATATCTGGGAATTTTTCTTTCAACTCTTGATTCACTTCTGCACTTGTGCATTCTCCATTCAAGCAAGAATACTTCAATTATTTATAAAGTCAGTTGTTGAGTTTGTCGTTCAATTCTGGTACAATTCTACCCGGGAGAACGAGTTCGTATTAAACTCAACTTCCTTCCTCCGTTACTGTCCTTGCTGAATTCAACTTCTATTCTCTTATCAATTTGCAACCTTTTCGCATTAGAAGACACTCTCCTTGTTCATTGATACTTCACAATCGCATTCATCTCCTATGGATATAAGGTTTGTGTGCCAACGCGTCAGGTCAAATATGTGTGCTTTGATGGACCTGGTTCAACTGGTCAGACATTTTTCAATCTTCAAAACTATGCAGTGACTTGGGTCAACAAATTTCCCATTTTTGATGATGACAAACTCTGTGCTTCTCCCTGTATACAACTCAAACACTTTATATGTTTTTAAGCATTTATCATAGAGAAACCAGGTTCATTAGGTTATAAATATCTCTTGAAATATAAAAGCACTTTTCTTCCCCCTTTTGGCATCATCTAAAAGTTTGCAAAATGATAAACTCACCAGTGTTGTTAACAATTACTCATGGCCATTGAGGCAACTGCAGGTGCAAACATGATTAATCATCATAGGAAACAAATAAATGTAAGCTATCTAAGAAATTGAGACAAGTCAATAACAAAACAACAAAAAATTTGATTAGGAACATACATCAACCACCATACAAAAAACAAAACAACAACAACCATAACCATGAGCAAAACATAATAAAAACAACTAAAACTGAACAACTGGTCTAAAAAGGGGTTTTGGAAGCTCTGGACAACCTAAGGATGGGAAGGTGCAGAGGAGGTTGTGGTCTTGGTTTGTAGAAGAGAAAGCATCTGATTAAGAACACCCTCGTTCTTTTTCTTCTCTTTTACTAATTCATCCCTGAGAGCATCTCGCTTAGCTTCAACCTCAATGAAACGAGACTTCAAATGAAGGATTTCCATATCCTTGATCTCTCTTTCCTGCACCAGAGTTCTAACTTTGTTGTTGACAGGCTGCTTCCTAGATGAACCAGGTTCATCTACAGGAACATTGACAGTATAATCGCAAGTCACCAAAGTATCCTTCCCAAAATAGTCCTTGGAAATATCCATCTCAGCCTTTTTCACAAGAACACCAAAATGAGCAAGCACATCAGTCAGAATAAAGCCATATGGGATTGCATGTGCTTTTGTTCCATTCACAACTCTGTCCAAGAGTTGGATGATGAAGGATGGCCAATTTATCTGCTTACCCCTATACAAACATTCCATCAAGGTCAGATCCATATCGTTGGCTATGTGCCTTCGTTCTTGTCTTGGCAGCACGAACTTGATGACGAACTCGAAGAGAAACTTGTGTTCTAGATTCATTTCACTTTTGTAGACTGGCTTGGGTTCAATTTCCCTTTCATTGTCACTGAATAATCTGGTAATATTGATTGCTGAGGCCATCACATCCAAACTAGGCCATCTTTGCCTAGTGTAATCCTCGTAGCCCTCAACAGGAATGTGCATAATTTTCCCCAGTTCTTTAGCATCAAAGGAGATTTGAATTCCTTTGACTGTGGTAGTGACCCTGTCGTCCTTGATCACTGCATTACCCATGAAATCCACCAGTTCAGCTCTAGCCAATCTTCCTTCAATGTGAAGGACCATGTTCTTCCACCCCTGAACATCCAGTGTGTCCAGCAGGTATCTCATCCCAGGTTCATCAAGATCCTTCACCCACTTTCCCTTCAGAATTGTTCTTTTGCCAAATAAGGTGATTCTGTCAGTCACCTCACCAACTTCCCCCTCATCTTCTCCACTCCACTCTCTATCATCATTTTTCTCAACAACCTTCACTTTTCTTGCCTTGGACCTGGTCCTTTTAACGGTTCTTGTAGGTGTGGCAGACACTTTAGCTGACTTCTTTGAAGAAGCCTTAGCCCTTTTTGATTTTGGTGCCTCAACCACAACAGGAGCAGTCTGCTCCTCATGATGGACCAGGTCCATCGTATCCTCTTCAACAACAACAGTCTCCACAAGCTCTCCCACTTTAGCCTTTCCCTTTGCAGCTCTCTTTTTCTTGCTCTCAAGCAGAGCCTTCTCAAACAATTCTTCTTCCTCTCTCACAGCACTACGTGTAGCACGCACCTTAGGAACAAGAGCATCACCAACTACAAAGGTTTTCCTCTTCCTCGAAGGAACTGGTTAGAAGACTTCTTGGTCTTCTGAGTCCTCCTTTTCTTGGGGTTATAGGACTCCCCCAGTTTCCTTAGCCTTTCAGCCAGTGTCTCGTCCCCAGATGAACCAGGTTCATCTACTCTTTTTTTTAAGCTTGCTAGACCTGCCGCTGCTTCCTCGACTACACTTCCCCCTAACTTTGTGACATCTTCTCCAACCTTCTCAGGAATGGGACCACAATAGTCAATGTAGTACCATCCTCCCCAAATCCCTTTCCCTCAAGAACTTTACCTTTTTCCAGTTTTCTTTGCCTACTAGGCACTTCAACATCCACTACCGACCCAACCAGAACAAATCAGTTCTCAGCATTAGCAGACTCAGAAATTACATTAAGATTACCTTGTTCAAAATTTGATGAACCAGGTGTTTCATCCTCGTTGGATGATTTAAAAGATTCACTTGAAGATTATGACTTATTATCCTTTTCAGCCTGCAGAATTGCTTCCAAGAATTTCTCACGTGACCCAGAAGCCACTGATTTTCTGGCAAAAACCTTTACACGACGACCATGAGAGGCTGGGTTAGGGTTAGATGTGGGTTCTAGAACAGGAGGGTTTTCAGGAATAGGAGGGTTTTCAGGAATATGAGGGTTTTTAGGGGTTGGGGTTTTTTCTGAAGATTGAGAATTGTATATCGATGGAGAATTTGAATCTGATTCATAGTTCCCTCCATCGTAATCACAATTTGGTGATGAAGAAGAAGAAGCAGATGGTGGTGAAGACATGATTATGAGTGTTGTTAGGAAAAAAAGAAAGAGAGATCAGTTTTTGGGTTTCAAGACTAATGATCTAGGTTCGATGGTTACTTTATGAAGAGGAGAGTAATTAGGACACTTATATAAGATATGGCTATTAATTATATAACGGGTAGAAAATTTATTCAAGTGGAGGTCTAATAGTTGTAAGAGTGTCATTGATTTGACGGTTAAGAGTTCCCTACTTCTAGGCTAATTGAGTACTGATGTGACTTCTTGGAACGAGTTCATTTAGGGATTAGTACAAAGAATTTGAAATGAACCAAATATAGATAGAATCCTGCTCATGTGTGACTATAATTAGTTCAATAATTATATGGAGATGAGCACGTACCTTGTCAGTCAGATGAACCAGGTTCATCGTGTTAAAGTCCTTAATTTGCCTCAATTTATAAAGATAGAGAAACATCATTAGCAACCAAAGAATCATATTAATACATGGCAAGAGAGTATTACAGTAAATTCATGATGCTGAGCAATGATTAGACTGGTTGATTATCTATGTTAGTGTTTCTAGCCAAAAATATTTTATTTTTTTTATTTTTTTTCAATATAATTTTTTTTTCAATCAGGTGATTTTAATCATCCCTAATTCAAGCATGTTTCTCTCAAAATGCTCCCTACTCAGTTCTTTAGTAAAGATATATGCAATTTGTTGACCAGTAGCACAAAATTCAATTGAGATCATTCATTTTTCATAGTTATCCCTCAGGAAATGGTGCCTAACATCTATGTGCTTAGTTCTTTTATGATGAACCGGGTTCTCTGTTATACTAATGGCACTAGTGTTATCACAAAAAATAGGAATGCATCCCACATCTATACCAAAGTCCATGAGTTGTTGCTTGATCCATAGCAACTGATCACAGTAGGAGGCTGCAGCCACATATTCAGCCTCAGCAGTAGACACGACTACTGAATTTTGTTTCTTGGTAGCCCAAGACACAAGGCATGAGCCCAGAAAGTGAGCCATACCTGAAGTACTTTTCATGTCAACCAGAAAACCTGCATAATCAGCATCATCATATCCTACAAGGTCGAAATTACTACCTTTAGGATACCAAAGGCAAAAATCAGTGGTGCCTTTCAAATATCTCAAAATTCTCTTCACTACAGTGAGGTGGGACTCCTTTGGATTTGCCTGAAACCTAGCACAAAGTCCCACAATGAACACGATATCAGGTCTGCTGGCAGTGAGATATAATAGAGACCCAATCATCCCTCTGTATAGCTTCTGATCAACAGATGAACCAGGTTCATCCACATCCAATTTTGTAGTTGTGGCTATGGGAGTGTCTATTTCTTTTGAGTCTTCCATTTTAAACTTCTTGAGCAATTCTTTCACATACTTTTGTTGGTGGATCATTGTTCCATTTGGGTTTTGCTTAATTTGCAAGCCTAAGAAAAAGTTTAGCTCACCCATCATACTCATCTCAAACTCACTCCCCATTAGCATAGCAAATTCCTTGCTCAATTTTTCAGAAGTCGCCCCAAATATAATATCATCCACGTATATTTGCACAACCAGGAGATCCTTACCCTTTTCTCTTAAGAACAAGGTACTGTCAATTTTGCCTCGTTTGTACCCATGTTCTAGCAGGAATTTTGATAATCGTTCGTACCATGCTCTTGGTGCTTGTTTGAGACCATATAGAGCCTTGTCGAGTTTGTATACGTGGTCAGGTGACTCCTTGCTTTCAAAACTTGGAGGCTGCTTGACAAATACATCTTCCTTCAAATAGCCATGGAGAAAGGCACTCTTAACATCCATATGATGAAGAGTGAATTCCATGTGTGCATCAAATACTATAAGAAGTTTGATTGCCTCCAGTCTTGCCATAGGGGCAAAGGTCTCATCATAGTCAATTCACTCTTCTTGACAATACCTTTGAACAACTAGTCTTGCCTTGTTCCTTGTAACAGTTCCATCCTCATCGAGCTTGTTCCTGAAGACCCACTTAGTGCCAATCACTGATCTGTCTAGTGGCCTGGGTACCAAGTGCCATACTTGACTTCTTTCAAACTGATTCAGCTCTTCTTGCATGGCCTTTAACCAATCAACATCTTGTAGGGATTCCCCAATGTTCTTTGGTTCGATCATAGATAAAAAGGCATCAAACGCACACAGATTCTTCAAGGATGATCTTGTTTTGATTCCGGATGTCAAATCTGTTATGATCTTCTCAAGAGGGTGAGAACTCTGATATTTGTGTGGTTTGAGTACCAGCTGTTTATTCCTAGACAATTCCATGGTGTCTTGTTGTTGTGGAGCAGGATCAGGGACAAGTTGCATATGTTGAATTCCCCCTGTCATGTTGCTTGGGGTAGTTGAACCTGGTCCATCACCTGTTCCACCTTCCATCTTTGCTTCAATGTGATTACTACTTCTCACCAATCCAAGCTCCTCATCTTCAGGTTCCTGTCTCTCAACAAGAATGTTAGTTTCATCAAAGACAAAATGTATACTTTCTTCTACACACATAGTTCTTTTATTATACACTTTATAAGCTTTGTTATGTGATGAATATACCAAGAATACACCCTCATCACTTCTGGGGTCAAATTTTCCTAGGGAATCTTTGCCATTATTATGCACAAAACGCTTGCATCCAAAATCCCTAAAGTGGGATATGTTGGGCTTTCTCTCTTTAAGTAATTCATAGGGAGTTTTCTCTACCAGAGGTCTGGTCATGCATCTATTAATAATGTAACAAGCAGTGTTTATTGCTTCATCTCAGAAGCTGTGAGGTAGTTTGCTAGAAAGAAGCATGGTTCTTGCCATGTCTTCAAGAGTTATGTTTTTCCTTTCAACAACCCCATTTTGCTGTGGGGTTCTAGGAGCAAAAAATTTATGATTGACACCATGTTCATCACAGAACTCAGCAAACTTAGCATTCTCAAACTCAGTACCATGGTCAGATCTTATTGATGCTAGTTGATGTCCTAATTGATTTTGAGTTTTCTTGACAAATGAGGTGAACATATCAAATGCTTCATCCTTAGATGCCAGGAATAAGGTCCAAGTGAACCTTGAATAATCATCAACTAGCACCATCACATATCTCTTACCACCTCTACTCAGAATTCTCATAGGACCACACAGATCCATATGAACCAATTCCAACGTCCTGGTGGTATTGACTATTTTCTTACTTTTGAAAGAGGACCTTACCTACTTCCCCCTGGCACATGCCTCACAAACTTTGTCCTCCTTGAACTTAATATTAGGAAGTCCTACCACTAATTCCTTAGAGACTAGTTTGTTAAGATGAGTCAGACTCGCATGACCAAGTCGTTTGTGCCACAGGAAGGGATCACTGTCCAACACACTTAGGCAAGTGAGTTCATTTTCAGACAGTGTGGACAAGTCTATGACATAGATGTTATTCATTCTTTTTCCCTGCAAAACAATCTTGTCAGTAAGCAGGTTAATCACAAAACATTTTGTGGAAGTAAAAGCAATCAAGTTACCTCTGTCACACCGTTGTGATACACTGATCAGGCTATATTTCAAGCCATCTATTAGATACACATGTTCAATGGATCGTGTATCATCCTTACCTACTTTACCAACCCCAATAATTTCACTTTTCTTTCTGTTTCCAAAGGAGACATTTCCTCCTTTGAGACTTTCAAGTGAAAGGAACTATTCCATGTTCCCTGTCATATATTTGAGTAGCCACTATCCAAATACCAAATTTGGCTGCCTCCTCTCACTTGAACCTGCAAAAGAATCAGGGGTTAGATTGAACCCAAACTAGTTTGGGTCCTTTTTTATGAGAAAATGAATGAATCAAATGTTTTTCCGGCCCAATTTGGCAGCCAGTTTTTCCTTTTCACAAACCTCTCATTTTTTCGACTGGCCTGTTCTTTTGCAGTACACTCATATTTGTAGTGCCCAGTATTACCACAATGGGTGCATATTTTATTCTCAGGGAGAGTGAGATACTTTCTTTTGGGATCCCACTTGAGAAATTGACTTCCAAAGCCAATCCCTCTCTGGTTGCTACTATGATTCTCTTGAAGCCATATCAGGGCATCAGAGGATTTATTCCATTTACAAGTTCGATCTAATTCATGTTTGACTTTGCCAAGTTCTTCTTTAAGATTTGTTATCTGTTCATCCTTGGAATGCATCTTATCTTTTAATTTTCCCACATTTTCTTCTAACATGATATGAGAATGATCAACAACCTT
>ML429981.1:0-16048 GCA_005239525.1 Nicotiana knightiana
ACCAATGAATGTACAATATACAACAGCCCAATTATATCCAAATATACAATAGCATCCCAATGATGTACAATATACAACAACCCGATTATACCCAAATAGCCGCTCACCGTACCACTTAAACTAAAAATAACCAATGAATGTACAATATATGTATGATTTGTGTATTACATATGTATAATTGTGTATAATTAATATATAATCTTTGTATATGGCTTGAAAAATCAAACAATTAATATGACCGACTATTTGGGTAAAGATTCCTTAATAAAGAAGAATTCACCCAAATAGATGTTAACCCTACCAATAGCAGCCCATTGAATGTATAATATACAACAGCCCAATTATACCCAAATAGCTGCTCACCCTACCATTTAAATAAAAAATAGCCAGTGAATGTACAATATATGCATGATATGTGTATTACATGTGTATAATTGTATATAATTAATGTATAATCTATGTATATGGCTTGAAAAAGCAAACAATTAATATGACCGGCTATTTGTGTAAAGATCCCTTTATAAAGAAGAATTTACCCAAATAGATGTTCACCCTACCAATGAATGTACAATATACAACAGCCCGATTATATTCAAATATTCAATAGCAGCCCAATGAATGTACAATATACAACAACCTAATTATACCCAAATAGCCGCTCACCCTACCAATGAATGTACAATATACAACAGCCCAATTATATCAAAATATACAATAGCAGCACAATGAATGTACAATATAGAATAACCCGATTATACCCAAATAGCCGCTCACCCTACCACTTATACTAAAAATAACCAATGAATGTACAATATATGCATGATTTGTGTATTACATGTGTATAAAATTAATGCATAATCTATGTATATGGCTTGACAAAGCAAACAATTAATGTGACCGTCTATTTGTGTAAAGATCCCTTAATAAATAAGAATTCACCCAAATAGCTGCTCACCCTACCAATGAATGTACAATATACAACAACCCAATTATACCCAAATATACAATAGCATCCCAATGAATGTACAATATACAACAGCCAAAAAATACCCAAATAGCTTCTCATCCAACCACTTAAACTAAAAATAGCCAATGAATGTACAATATATGCATGATTTTTGTATTACATGTGTATAATTATGTATAATTAATGTATAATTTATGTATATGGCTTGAAAAACAAATAATTAATATGACCGGCTATTTGTTTAAAGATTCCTTAATAAATAATTCACCCCAAATAGCCGCTCACCCTACCAATGAATGTACAATATACAACAACCCAATTATATCCAAATATACAATAGCAACCCAATGAATGTACAATATACAACAGCCCAATTATACCCAAATAGCCACTCACCCTACCACTTAAACTAAAAATAGCCAATGAATGTACAATATATGCATGATTTGTGTATTACATGTGTATAATTATGTATAATTAATGTATAATGTATATGGCTTGAAAAAGCAAACAATTAATATGACCGGCTATTTGTGTAAAGATCCCTTTATAAAGAAGAATTCACCCAAATAGTTGCTCACCCTACCAATTAATGTACAATATACAACAACCCAATTATATCCAAATATACTATAGCAACACAATGAATGTACAATATACAACAACCTAATTATACCCAAATAGCCGCTCACCCTACCAATGAATGTACAATATACAACAACCTAATTATACCCAAATAGCCGCTCACCCTACCACTTAAACTAAAATAGCCAATGAATGTACAATGTATGCATGATTTGTGTATTACATGTGTATAATATATGTATATGGCTTGAAAAACAAATAATTAATATGACCGGATATTTATGTAAAGATCCCTTAATAAAGAAGAATTCACCTAAATAGCCGCTCACCCTACCAATGAATGTACAATATACAACAGTCCAATTATAACCAAATATACAATAGCAGCCCAATGAATGTACAATATGCAACAACTCGATTATACCCAAATAGCCGCTCACCCTACCACTTAAACTAAAACTAACCAATGAATGTAACCACTTGGGTAAGTAATCCTAACTCTAATTTCTTCCATTTTCTTCATCAATCACTGAATTCTAGGCCTAAGAACATGAAATTAAAGGGTAGAAATTGGGGTTTTGGGTAGAGCTAGGGTTTTTCCAATTTTTGGTAATTCAACCTCGTTTTGGGGTCGGATTTTAGAACAAATTGTATATTCGGGCTTGTGGGGGAATGGGTGATCATATTTTGGTCTGAACCTCGTGCTTGGACCAAGCGGGTCCGGGGGCGAATTTTGGTATTTTTGGAAGAAATATGGGAAATGTATAATTAGACTTTAGGATTGAATTATTGATTCATTGTTAATATTATTGAGTCGATTATGCTTTGATACTATCGTTTCGGAGTTGGATTCAAGAGGGAAAACAGTGCTAGAGGCTTGATTTTTCATTGTTGGAGCCGAGGTAAGTGTTTGACCTAACTTTAGTGAGGGAATAAGTGTTGAGTCATATGTGCTACTTGTATTATCATGTTCAATGTATATGTGAGGTGACTAGTACCTATGCATTGTTTGTCAAGCATGCCCGTGAGTCTAATTGGTGAATTACCTGTTATTATTCCGATATTTATTGTGCTTTGAAGTGGTTTCCTTTATAAAGTTGTTGAATTGCTGAGAATATCTGTTTAAGTAATTGTGATATGATACTTCGGTCGAGAACTCAATTCATTACGTTATGTACTTGTAAGAGATTGGTTATAGCTGAGTCCATTGCCGGGCATTGTTATTATTTTGGTTGATGTCTTCCCCTTGCTGGGTGGTTTTTGAAGTGAATTTCATATTGTTGAATTCCTTGCCAAGTTGTTATTTGTTTGCTGATTTGGGTGAGGAAGAGTGTAAAGCACGAAGGGTGATGCCGTGTATTCATCTCATTCATTTCATACATTGCATAGTGAGGAAGAGAGTAAAAGCACGAAGGGTGATGTCGTGCCATAATTTACATTGCTTTTATCTACACATTGCATAGTGAGGAAGAAAGTAAAAGCACGAAGGGTGATGCGGTGCCATTATTTATATTGCTTTCATTTATACATTGCATTGTGAGGACGAGAGTAAAAGCACGAAGGGTGATGTCGTGCCGTTATTTATATTCCTTTCATTTATACATTGCATTGTGAGGACGAGAGTAAAAGCACGAAGGGTGATGTCGTGCCGTTATTTATATTCCTTTCATTTATACATTGCATTGTGAGGATGAGAGTAAAAGCACGAAGGGTGATGCCGTGTACATTTTATTTGAGTTATTATTTCCTGTTGTCTTGATTCGTTTGCATTATCGTTTGTTCAATTATTCGTATTTTCTTCTCACTTGTTACCCCATTACTTGTCCCCGTATTACCGTGCTTAATTGCTTATTCCTTGCTACCTTCTTTGGTATATATTATAGAACTTTACAGGTAAATTGTTGTTGTCGCGTCTAGCCTCGTCACTACTTCGCCGACGTTAGGCTCGACACTTACTCGGTACATGGGGTCGGTTGTACTGATGCTACACCTGCACTTCTTTGTGTTGTGCAAATTACGCAGTCGGACCCGGCGGACATCGTTAGAGGGAGTATCCTTCAGTCCATTCAGACGACACCGAGGTAGTTCTGCAGGCGTTCGTGGATCTCGGCATCATTGTCTATCTTTCATTCTGTCATCTTTGTGTTTCCAGACAGATATATCATTTTATTTCAAAATGTTGTCTTTAGCTAAATCTTAGACTGTTTCGTGTGGTTGTGACTCCATTTCTGGGTTTTCTACTTAAAGGGATTTCTTCGTTATTGGCTATTGTTATTTAGATGTTGTTAAGATTCCGCATTTTATCTCAATTATCTGATCAGTGTTTATTACTTTCACTTGTTAATAAATCAATTCAGTTAACATGTTGGCTTGTCTAGCGGGTGCAATGTTAGGCGTCATCACGGCCTAAAGGTGGGATTTCGGATCGTGACAGAATGTATAATATACAACAGCCCGATTATACCCAAATAGCCGCTCACCCTACCACTTAAACTAAAAATATCTAATGAATGTACAATATATGTATGATTTGTGTATTACATATGTATAATTAATGTATAATCTATGCATATGGCTTGAAAAAGCAAATAATTAATATGACCGACTATTTGTGTAAAGATCTCTTAATAAAGAAGAATTTTGTGATGACCCAAAAGGTCATCCCGTGTAATTTTAGCTAAATCTGTATTCTGAGGTCATGAAAGCCTCCTTATATCTCACCTCAATTTGTGTGCGCAGCCTGGGTGTGTAGCTGGGAAGCCGTTATGTGAAAATTGATAAAAATGATTTTTTTGTGTTGAAATTGGAATAAAGTTGACTTTTAGTCAACATTTTTGGTAAACGGACCCGGACCCATCATTTGACTGTCCCGGAGGGTCCGTAGGAAAATATGAGACGTGGGCATATGCCCGGAATCGAATTCCGAGGTCCCAAGTCCGAGAAATAAATTTTTAAAGAAAATTGTTTTACTGAAAATATAAGAGTTTTTGAAAATTTGGTTATATTTGAAATTTATGGTATCGGGCCCGTATTTTAGTTCCGGAGCCCGGTACAGGTTCAATATGATAATTATGATATGTCTATAAAATTTGGTAAGGAACGGAGGTCGTTTGACATGATTCAGACCCGTATTTGTAAAATTTGAAACTTTGAAAGTTTTGAGATGTTTCTTTGATTTCTATGCTCAATTTGTTGTTTAAGATGTTATTTTGGCGATTTGATCGCACGAGTAAGTCCGTAGGATGTTTTTAAGGTTGTGTACATGTTTGTTTTGGATCCCCAAGGGTTCGGGTGAGTTTCGGATAGGCGTCGGGGTGATTTCTACTTAGAAAATCTGGTATCTTTGTTGTTGTTGGTGCACAACTATTTTGTGCATTGCGTTCGCACCCCTATGACGCGAACGCATAGAGTAAAATAGGTGCGGGGTCATTTTACTCTATGCGAACGCACCCCCCAGATGCGAACGCATAGAGTAAAATAGGTGGGGGTCATTTTGTTCTATACGAACGCACCCCCCAGATGCAAACGCATAGAGTAAAATAGGTGGGGGGTCATTTTGTTATATGCGAACGCACCCCCCAGATGCGAACGCATAGAGTAAAATAGGTGGGGGTCATTTTGTTCTATACGAACGCACCCGCCNCCATTAACACCCATTAGATTTCTACGCCTAAATCATGTTCTTAAGGGTAGAAAATTAGGGTTTTGGGTAGAGTTAGGAATTTTTATATAATTGGAATTTAGATCTTGTTTTGGGGTCGAATTTCAAAACTAAATACATATTCGGGCTCGTGGATGAATGGGTGATCGGGTTTTGGTCTGAACCTCGTATTTTGACCAAGCGGGCCCGGGGTCGAATTTTGGAATTTTTGGAAGAATGATGGGAAATCTATATTTAAGCATTGGAATTGAACTGTTTAGCATTTATTGATATTATTGAGTCAATTATTTATAGATACGATTGTTTTGGAGTCGGGATCAAAAGGAAAAGCGGTGCTTGAGGCTTGATTTGTATTCATTGAGCTGAGGTAAGTGTTTGGCCTAATCTTAGCTTGAGGGAATAGGTGTTGAGTCATATGTGCTACGTGTTATTATAATGTTTAATGTATAGGTGAGGTGACGGGTACCTATACCTTTTTGTCAAGCATGCCCGTGATGTTTTTCTTCGATATCCACTGTGTTATGAAGTAGATTTCATTTTGGAGATTATTCAATTGTTGGAAATACTTGGTTGTGAACACTGTCGATTAGTTGTTTGGTTGAGAATTTTTTGGTTATGTTGTACGTTCATTGAGATTGGTTATAGTTGTGTCCCTTGCCGGGACGGTGATATTTTCGTTATTGTTCCCTTGCCGGGATGTTGTAAAATTATGGTCTGTATTGTGGTTCTTCCTTGCCAAATTGTGTTCTGGTTATTGTTTGGGTGAGGAAGAGTGTAAAGCACGAAGGGTGATGTCGTGCCATGATTTTATATTTAAAAGCAAGAAGGTTAATGTCGTGCCGATGTTGTGTACCCAAATAGGGTTGAGCGACTATTTGGGTGAATTCTTCTTTATTAAGAGATCTTTACACAAATAGCCGATCATATTAATTGCTTGCTTTTTCAAGCCATATACATAGATTATATATTAATTATACATAATTATACACACGTAGTACACAAATCATGCATATATTGTACATTCATTGGCTATTTTTAGTTTAAGTGGTAGGGTGAGCGTCTATTTGGGTGAATTATTCTTTATTAAAAGATCTTTACACAAATAGACAGTCATATTAATTGCTTGCTTTCTCAAGCCATATACATATATTATATATTAATTATACATAATTATACACATGTAATACACAAATCATGCATATATTGTACATTCATTGGCTATTTTTAGTTTAAGTGGTAGGGTGAGCGGTTATTTGGGTATAATCGGGTTGTTGTATATTGTACATTCATTGGGCTGCTATTGTATATTTGGATATAATTGGGATGTTGTATATTGTACATTCATTGGTAAGGTGAGCGGCTATTTGGGTGTATTCTTCTTTCTTAAGGGATCTTTACATAAATAGCCGGTCATATTAATTGTTTGCTCTTTCAAGCCATATACATAGATTATACGTAAATTATACACAATTATACACATGTAATACACAAAACATGCATATATTGTACATTCATTGTATACATATATTATATATTAATTATACACAATTATACACATGTAATACACAAAACATGCATATATTGTACATTCATTGTATACATATATTATATATTAATTATACACAATTATACACATGTAATACACAAAACATGCATATATTGTACATTCATTGTATACATATATTATATATTAATTATACACAATTATACACATGTAATACACAAAACATGCATATATTGTACATTCATTGTATACATATATTATATATTAATTATACACAATTATACACATGTAATACACAAAACATGCATATATTGTACATTCATTGTATACATATATTATATATTAATTATACACAATTATACACATGTAATACACAAAACATGCATATATTGTACATTCATTGTATACATATATTATATATTAATTATACACAATTATACACATGTAATACACAAAACATGCATATATTGTACATTCATTGTATACATATATTATATATTAATTATACACAATTATACACATGTAATACACAAAACATGCATATATTGTACATTCATTGTATACATATATTATATATTAATTATACACAATTATACACATGTAATACAAAAATCATGCATGTATTGTATATTCATTGGCTATTTTTAGTTTAAATGGTAGGGTGAGCGGCTATTTGGGTATAATCGGGTTGTTGTATATTGTACATCCATTGGGCTGCTATTGTATATTTGGATATAATTGGGTTATTGTATATCGTACATTCATTGGTAGGATGAGCAGCTTTGGGTGAATTCTTCTTTATTAAGGGATCTTAACACAAATAGTCGGTCATATTAATTGCTTACTTTTTCAAGCCATATATATAGATTATACATTAACTATACACAAATCATGCATATATTGTACATTCATTGGCTATTTTTAGTTTAAGTGGCTGGGTGAGCAGCTATTTGGGTATTTTTGGGTTGTTGTTATTGTACATTCATTGGCTATTTTTAGTTTAAGTGGTAGGGTGAGAGGCTATTTGGGTATAATAGGGTTGTTGTATATTGTACATTCATTGGGTTGCTATTGTATATTTGGATCAACTGTTTAACACATTTCCACGTAAAGGCTTCCCGGCTACACGCCCGGGCTATGCAAGCACATCAAGGTGATCAACGGAGGATTTTGGGGCCTCAGAACACAGTTTTAGCTAGATTTACACGGGATGACCATTTGGGTCATCACACATTCATTGGGTTGCTATTGTATATTTGGATATAATTGGGATGTTGTATATTGTACATTCATTGGTAGGGTGAGTGGCTATTTGGGTTAATTCTTCTTTATTAAGGGATCTTTACACAAATAGTCGGTCATATTAATTGTTTGTTTTTTCAAGCCATACACATAGATTATACATTAATTATACATAATTATACACATGTAATACACAAATCATGCATATATTGTACATTCATTGGCTATTTTTAGTTTTATTGGTAGGGTGAGCGGCTATTTTGGTATAATTGGGTTGTTGTATATTGTACATTCATTGGGTTGCTATTGTGTATTTGGATATAATTGAGCTTTTTTATATTGTATGTTCATTGGTAGGGTGAACATCTATTTGGGTAAATTCTTCTTTATAAAGGGATCTTTACACAAATAGCCGGTCATATTAATTGTTTGCTTTTTCAAGCCATATACATAGATTATACATTAATTATATACAATTATACACATGTAATACACAAATCATGCATATATTGTACATTCACTGGTTATTTTTAATTTAAATGGTAGGGTGAGTGCCTATTTGGGTATAATTTGGCTGTTGTATATAGTACATTCAATGGGCTGCTATTGTATATTTGGGTATAATATGGTTTCTATTTTTATTTCATATACATAAATTATACATTAATTAGACATAATTATACACATGTAATGCACAAATCATGCATATATTGTACATTCATTGGCTATTTTTAGTTTTAGTGGTAGGGTGAGCGGTTATTCGGGTATAATTGGGCTGTTGTATACTGTACATTCATTGGGCTGCTATTGTATATTTGGATATAATTGGGTTGTTGTATATTGTACATTCATTGGTAGCGTGAGCGGCTATTTGGGTGAATTCTTCTTTATTAAGGAATCTTTACACAAATAGCCGGTCATATTAATTGTTTGCTTTTTCAGGCCATATACATAGATTATACATTAATTATATATAATTATACACATGTAATAAAAAAATCATGAATATATTGTACATTCGTTGACTATTTATAGTTTAAGTGGTAGGGTGAGCAGCTATTTGGGTATAATTGGGCTGTTGTATATTGTACATTGATTGAGCTGCCATTGTATATTTGGACATAATTGGGTTGTTGTATATTGAACATTCTTTGGTAAGGTGAACAAATGTTTGGGTGAATTTTTCTTTATTAAGGAACCTTTACACAAATAGCCGGTCTTATTAATTGTTTGTTTTTTCAAGCCATACACATAGATTATACTTTAATTATACACAATTATGCACATATAATACACAAATCATGCATATATTGTACATTCATTGGCTATATTTAGTTTACGTGGTAGGGTGAGCGGCTATTTGGGTATAATCAGGTTGTTATATATTGTACATTCTGGGTTGTTAGTGTATATTTGGATATAATTGGGATGTTGTATATTGTACATACATTGGTAGGGTGAGCGCCTATTTGGGTGAATTCTTCTTTATCAAGGGATATTTACACAAATAGCCGTTAATATTAATTGCTTGCTTTTCTTGCCATATATATAGATTATACATTAATTATACACATGTAATACACAAATCATGCATATATTATACATTCACTGGCTATTTTTAATTTAAATGATAGGGTGAGTACCTATTTGGGTATAATTGGGATGTTGTATATTGTACATTCAATGGGCTGCTATTGTATATTTGGGTATAATATGGCTTGCATTTTCAATCCATATACATAGATTATACATTAGCTATACATAATTATACACATGTAATGCACAAATCATGCATACATTGTACATTCATTGGCTATTTTTAGTTTTAGTTGTAAGGTGAGTGGCTATTTGGGTATAATTGGGTTGTTGTATATTGTACATTCATTGGGCCGCAATTGTATATTTGGATATAATTGGGCTTTTGTATATTGCATATTCATTGGTATGGTGAGCGGCTCTTTGGGTGAATTCTTCTTTATTAAAGGATCTTTACACAAATAGCCGGTCATATTAATTGTTTGTTTTTTCAAGCCATATACATAGATTATATATTAATTAAACACAATTATACACAAGTAATAAAATAATCATACATATATTTTACATTCATTGGCTATTTTTAGTTTAAGTGATAGGGTGAACGACTATTTAGATATAATCGGGCTGTTGTACTGTACATTCATTGGGCTGCTATTGTATATTTGGATATAATTGGGCTGTTGTATATTGTACATTCATTGGTAGGTTGAACGGCTATTTGGGTGAATTCTTCTTTATTAAGGGTCCTTACACAAATAGCCGTTCATATTAATTGCTTGCTTTTTCAAGCCATATATATAGATAATACATCAATTATACACATGTAATACACAAATGATGCATATATTGTACATTCATTGGCTATTTTTAGTTTAAGTGTAGGGTGAGCGGCCATTTGGGTATAATTAGGTTGTTGTATGTTGTACATTAATTGGGTTGCTATTTTATATTTGGACATAATTGGGTTGTTGTATATTGTACATACATTGGTATGGTGAGCAGCTATTTGGGTGAATTCTTCTTTATTAAGGAATCTTTACACAAATAGCCGGTCATATTAATTGCTTGCTTTTCTTGCCATATGTCTATTACACATTAACATAATTATACATGTGTAATACCCAAATCATGCATATATTGTACATTCATTGGCTATTTTTAGTTTAAGTGTTAGGGTGAGTGGATTTTTACGTATAATTGGGTTGTTGTATATTGTACATTCAATGGGATGCTATTGTGTATTTGGATATAATTGAGCTTTTTTATATTGTATGTTCATTGGTAGGGTGAACATCTATTTGGGTAAATTCTTCTTTATAAAGGGATCTTTACACAAATAGCCAGTCATATTAATTGTTTGCTTTTTCAAGTCATATACAAATATAATACATTAATTATACACATGTAATACACAAATTATGCATATATTGAACATTCATTGGCTATTTTTAGTTTAAATGGTAGGGTGAGCAGCTATTTGGATATATTTGGGTATAATTTGGTTGTTGTATATTGTACATTCATTGGTAGGGTGAGCGGCTATTTGAGTGAAGTCTTCTTTATTAAGGGTTCTTTACACAAATAGCCGGTCATATTAATTGTCTATATTTTCAAGTCATATACATAGATTATACATTAATTTTACATAATTATACACATGTAATAAACAAATCATGCATATATTATACATTAATTGGCTATTTTTAGTTTAGGTGATAGAGTGAGCGGCTATTTGGGTATAATCAGGATGTTGTATATTGTACATTCATTGGGCTGCTATTGCATATTTGGATATAATTGGATTGTTGTATATTGTGCATTCATTGGTATGGTGAACGGATATTTGGGTGAATTCTTATTTATAAGGGATCTTTACACAAATAGTCGGTCATCTGAATCGTTTGCTTTTTCAAGTCATATACATAGATTATACTTTAATTATACAAAATTATACACATGTAATACACAAATCATGTACATATTGTACATTCATTGGCTATTTTTTGTTTAAGTGAGAGGGTGAGCAGCTATTTGGGTATAATTAGCCTGTTGTATATTGTACATTCATTGGGCTGCTATTGTATATTTGGGTATAAATTGGCTGTTGTATATTGTACATTCAATGGTAGGTTGAGCGGCTATTTGGGTGAATTCTTCTTTATTAAGGTATCTTTACACAAATAGTTGGTCATATTAATTGTTTGCTTTTTCAAGCCATGTACATAAATTACATTTATTATACACAATTATACACATGCAATAAAAAAATCATGCATGTATTGTACATTCGTTGGCTATTTTTAATTTGAGTGGTAAGGTAAGCGGCTATTTGGGTATAATCGAGTTGTTATATATTGTACATTCATTGGGTTGCTATTGTATATTGTGATATAATTGGGTTGTTGTATATTGTACATTCATTGGTAGGGTGACCAGCTATTTGGGTGAATTCTTCTTTATTAAGGTATCTCTACACAAATAGTCGGTCATATTAATTGTTTGTTTTTTCAACCCATATACATAGATTATCCATTAATTATACACCATTATACACATGTAATACACAAATCATGCATATATTGTGAATTCTTTGCCTATTTTTAGTTTATGTGGTAGGGTGAGCATCTATTTGGGTATAATTGGGCGGTTGTATATTATACATTCATTGGGCTGCTATTTTATATTTGGGTATAATTGGGTTGTTGTATATAGTACATTCATTGGTAGGGTGAGGGGCTGTTTGGGTGAATTCTTCTTCATTAAGGAATCGTTACACAAATAGCCGGTCATATTAATTGTTTGTTTTTTCAAGCGATATATATAGATTATACCTTAATTATACACAATTATCCACATGTAATACACAAATCATGCATATGTTGTACGTTCACTCGTTATTTTTAGTTTAAATGTTAGGGTGAACGGCTATTTGGGTATAATTGGGTTGTTATATATAGTACATTCATTGGTAGGGTGAGCGGCTATTTGGGTGAATTCTTTTTTATTAATGAATTTTTACAGAAATCGGCAGTCATATTAATTGTTAGCTTTTTCAAGCCAATATACATATATTATACATTAACGATACACGTGTAGTACACAAATCATGCATATATTGTATATTCATTGGCTATTATTAGTTTAAGTGGTAGGGTGAGCGACTATTTGGGTATAATCGGGTTGTTATATATTGTAAATGCATTGGGCTGCTATTGCATATTTGGATATAATTGGGTTGTTGTATATTGTACATTCATTGGTATTGGTGGGCGGCTATTTGGGTGAATTCTTCTTTATAAGGGATCTTTACACAATTAGCCGGTCATCTGAATTGTTTGCTTTTTCAAGCTATATACATAGATTGTACTTTAATTATACACATATAATACACAAATAATGCATATATTGTACATTCATTGGCTATTTTTGTTTAAGTGGTATGATCAACGGCTATTTGGGTATAATCAGACTTTTATATATTGTACATTCATTGGCTGCTATTGCATATTTGGATATAACTGGTTTGTTGTATATTGTACATTCATTGGTATGGTGAGCGGCTATTTTTGTGAATTCTTCTTTATAAGGGATCTTTACGCAAATAGCCGGTCATCTGAATTGTTTGCTTTTTCAAGCCATATACACAGATATACTTTAATTATACACAATTATACACATGTAATACACAAATCATACATATATTGTACATTCATTGGCTATTTTTAGTTTAAGTGATAGGATGAGCAGCTATTTGGGTATAATTGGGCTATTGTATATTGTACATTCATTGGGTTGCTATTGTATATTTGGGTGTAAATTGGTTGTTGTATATTGTCCATTCATTGGTAGGTTGAGCGGCTATTTGGGTGAAATCTTCTTTATTAAGAGATCTTTACACAAATAGCTCATCATATTAATTGTTTGCTTTTTCAAGCCATGTAAATAGATTATATATTAATTATACATATGTAATAAACAAATCATGCATATATTGTATATTCATTGGCTATTTTTAGTTTAAGTGGTAGGATGAGCGGCTATTTGGGTATAATCGGACTTTTATATATTGTACGTTCATTGGGCTGCTATTGTATATTGTGATATAATTGGTTTGTTGTATATTGTGAATTCATTGGGATGCTTATATTGTACACTCATTGGTATGGTGAGCGGCTATTTCGGTGAATTCTTCTTTATTAAGAGATCTTTACAAAAATAGCCGGTCATATTAATTATTTACTTTTTAAGCCATATACATAGATTATACATTAATTATACATAATTATACACATGCAATACACAAATCATGCATATATTGTACATTCATTGCCTATTTTTAGTTTATGTGGTAGGGTGAGCTATTTGGGTATAATTGGGTTGTTGTATATTGTACATTCATTGGGTTGCTATTGTATATTTGGGTATAATTGGGCTGTTGTATATAGCACATTCATTGGTAGGGTTAGCGGTTGTTTGGGTGAATTCTTCTTTATTAAGGAATATTTACAAAAATAGCCAATCATATTAATTATTTGTTTTCTCAACCCATATACACAGATTATACATTAATTACACACAATTATACACATGTAATACACAAATCATGCATATATTGCACATTCATTGGCTATTTTTAGTTTAAATGTAGGGTGAGCGGCTGTTTGGGTATAATTGGGTTGTTGTATATTGTACATTCATTGGTAGGGTGAGCGGCTATTTGGGTGAATTCTTCTTTATTAAGGGAACTTTACACAAATAGGAGGTCATATTAATTGTTTGCTTTTTCAAGCCAATATACATAGATTATACATTTATTATACATGTGTAATACACAAATCATGCATATATTGTATACTCATTGGCTATTTTTAGTTTAAGTGGAAGAATGAACAACTATTTGGGTATAATTGGGTTGTTGTATATTGTACATTCATTGTGCTGCTATTGTATATTTGGGTTTAATTGGATTATTGTATATTGTACATTCATTGGTATGGTGAGTGGCTATTTGGGTGAATTCTTCTTTTTAAGGGTTCTTTACACAAATAGCCGGTCATATTAAATATTTACCTTTTCAGGCCATATACATAGATTTTGCATTAATTATACACAATTATACACATGTAATACACAAATCATGCATATATTGTACATTAATTGGCTATTTTTAGGTTAAATGGTAGGGTGAGTAGCTAATTGGGTATAATTGGGTTGTTGTATATTGTAAATTCATTGGTATGGTGAGCGGATATTTGGGTGAATTCTTCTTTATTAAGGGATCTTTACACAAATAGCTGGTGATATTAATTGTTTGCTTTTTAAAATCATATACATAGATTATACACTAGTTATACATAATTATACACAAGTTATACACAAATCATGATTATATTGTACATTCATTGTCTATTTTTAGTTTAAGCGGTAGGGTGAGCAGCTATTTGGGTATAATCGGGCTGTTGTATATTGCACATTCATTGGGCTTCTATTGTATATTTGGATATAATTGTGTTGTGTTATATTTTACATTAATTGGTAGGGTGAGCGGCTATTCAGTTGAATTCTTCTTTATTATGGATCTTTACACAAATAGCCGGTCATATTAATTGTTTATTTTTCAAGCAATATACATAGATTATACATTAAATATACATAATTATACACATGTAATACACAAATCATGCATATATTGTACATTCATTGGATATTTTTAGTTTAAGTGGTTAGGTGAGAAGCTATTTAGGTATTTTGGGCTGTTGTATATTGTACATTCATTGGGCTGCTATTGTATATTTGGGTATAATTGGGCTGTTGTTTATTGTACATTCATTGGTAGGGTGAACAACTATTTGGGTGAATTATTCTTTATTAAGGAATCTTTACACAAATAGACGGTCATATTAATTGTTTGTTTTTTCACGACATATGCATAGATTATACCCCCGCTACTTTTATGGAGTTGATGCACCGCATGTTTAGGACCTATTTGGACTCATTTGTGATTGTTTCCATTGATGATATTTTGATTTACTCCCGTAGCCGTGAGGAGCATGAGCAGCACCTTCGGGTCGTCCTCCAGACTTTGAGGTATATTCAGTTGTATGCAAAAATTTCCAAGTGGGAGTTCTGGTTGAGTTCAGTTGCATTTCTAGGCCATGTGGTATCGTTAGAGGGTGTTCAGGTGGATACCAAGAAGATTTCAGCGATCAGAAATTGGCCTAGACCCACCTCAACTATAGAGATCCGAAGTTTCTTGGGCTTAGCAGGTTATTATCGCCGGTTTGTGGAAGGGTTTTCATCCATTGCAGCCCCGATGACCAGGTTGAATCTGAAGAGTGCTCAGTTCAGGTGGTCTGATGAGTGTGAGGTGAGATTTTAGAAGCTCAAGACAGCCTTGAACACGGCACCAATGTTAGTTTTGCCCACAGGTTCAGGACCGTATACCGTGTATTGTGATGCTTCACGGGTTGGGCTTGGTGTAGTTTTCATGCAGGATGGCAAGGTTATAGCCTATGCTTCTCGTCAGTTGAAGGCTCATGAGAAGATCTAT
>ML429986.1:0-13125 GCA_005239525.1 Nicotiana knightiana
AAAACTTAGCTACTCATGTTTAGAAGAAACAAACCTAAAAGAAATTGCATAATTGAAATATAACGTAAGAAATACTAGATGTATAACTCAATGTTCTTGCACTTCAATGGAACTTTCTCCTTGTATTCTCTTCTCTACTTTGATTCACGAAAATCCCCCTTGTAATTGTGTTTTAGGAGTCTATTTATAGGTTTAGGGTGAACCCTAATCGTGTAGGAGATGTCTATTTCACTTGGGAAACACTTAAACCCCTCAAAACTCGATTTCTGGCCGAACTGGGGACGTGGCGTTTGGACCCAAAGGCCTGGCTAACGCCAGGCAAGGGCTGGCGTTTCAGCCCTAATGCCTAGCTAACGCCAGGGTAGGGCTGGCGTCTCAGCCCTAACGCCTGGCTAACGCCAGGTAGGGCTGGCTGTTTGGCTCTGTCGCCCGGCTATCGCCCGGGTGTCTCCTTTCGCGTATTTTTCGACGTATTTGCATCCNCACTGACATCAACTAGGGGTTGGAACCTTACGTTGCAAAGTCATCAGGTTATGCTGGCATCAACTAGAGAGTGAGACCCTATGTTGGAAATTCATCAGGATATGCTGACATCAACGAGGGAGTGTGATCCTATGTTGGAAAATAATCAGGTTATGCTAGCATCAACTAGGGAGTGGGACCTATGTTGGAAAGCCATCATGTTATGCTGGCATCTACTAGGGAGTGTGACCCTATGTTGGAAAGTCATTAGGATATGCTGGCATCAACTAGGGAATGAGACCCTGTTTTAGAAAGAGATCAGGTTATGCTGACATCCCCTAGGGAGTGGGACCGTGTGTTTGAAAGTTATTAGGTTATGATAGAATCAACTAGGAATGAGACCCTATGTTGGAAAGTGATTAGGTGATGATGGAATCAACTAGGGAGTTAGAGCCTATGTTGGAAAGTCATCAGGATATGAAGGCATCAACTAGGGAGTGGGACCCTACATAAGAAAGTTATCAAGTTATGCTTGCATCAACTAGGGAGTGGGACCCTACGTTGGAAAGTCATCAAGTTATGCTGGCCTCAACTAGGAAGTGGGACGCTACATTGGAAAGTCATCAGGTTATGCTGGTATCAAGTAGGGTTTGGGACCTTACATTGGAAAGTCATCAAGTTATGCTGGCATCAACTAGAGAGTGACACCCTATGTTGGAAAGGCATTAGGTTATGCTGGCAGCAACAAAGTAGTGGTTCACTGTGTTATAGAGTCATTAGGTTATGCTGGTATCAACTAGGGAGTGAGACTCTATGTTGGAACGTCATCAGGTTATGCTGGCAGCAACTAGAGAGTGAGACCCTATGTTGGAAAGTCATCAAGATATGCTGACATCAACGAGGGAGTGTGACCATATGTTGGAATATCATCAGGTTATGTTGGCACCAACTAGAGAGTTTGACCCTATGTTGGACAGTCATCAGGTTATGCTGGCATCAACTATGGAAAGAGACCCTACGTCTGAAGGTAATCAAGTTATGCTGGCATCAACTAGGGAGTGAGACCCTATTTTAGAAAGACATCAGGTTATGCTGGCATCAAATAGGGAGCGGGACGCTTCGTTTGAAAGTCATCAGGTTATGCTAGCATCAACTAGGGAGTGGGACCCTATGTTGAAAAGTCATCAGGATATGAAGGCATCAACTAGGGTGTGGGACACTACATTGAAAAGTCATCAAGTTATGCTTGTATCATCTAGGGATGTGGGATCCTATGTTGGAAAGTCTTCAGGTTATGCTGGCATCTACTAGGGAATGTGACTCTATGTTGGAAAGTCATCAGGTTATGTTGGAATCTACTAGGGAGTGTGACCCTATGTTGAGAAGTCATCAGGTTATGCTGGCATCAACTACGGAATGAGACCCTGTTTTAGAAAGTGATCAGGTTATGCTGACATCTCCTAGGGACTGGGACCATATGTTTGAAAGTTATTAGGTTATGCTAGAATCAACTAGGGAATGATCCCCTATGTTGGAAAGTCATTAGGTGATGATGGCATCAACTAGGGAGTGAGAACCTATGTTGGAAAGTCATCAGGATGTGAAGACATCAACTAAGGAGTGGGACCCTACGTTGGAAAGTAATCAGGTTATGCTGGCATCAACTAGGAAGTGGGACGCTACATTGGAAAGTCATCAGGTTATGCTGGCATCAAGTAGGGGTTGGGACCTTACGTTGGACAGTCGTCAAGTTATGCTGGCATAAACTAGAGAGTGACACCCCATGTTTGAAAGGCATTGGGTTATGCTGGCAGCAACAAAGTAGTGGTTCCCCGTGTTATAAAGTCATTAGGTTATGCTGGTATCAACTAGGGAGTGAGACCGTATGTTGGAACGTCATCGGGTTATGCTGGCAGAAACTAGAGAGTGAGAACATATGTTGGAAACTCATCAGAATATGCTGACATCAACGAGGGAGTGTGACCCTATGTTGGAAAATCATCAGGTTATGTTGGCATCAACTAGAGAGTGGGACCCTATGTTGGAAAGTCATCAAGTTATGTTGGCATCAACTATGGAGTGAGACCCTACGTCTGAAGGTAATCAAGTTATGCTATCATCAACTAGGGAGTGGGACCCTATTTTAGAAAGACATCAGGTTATGCTGGCATCAACTAGGGAGTGCGACCCTTCGTTTGAAAGTCATCAGGTTATGCTGGCATTAACTAGGGAGTGGGACCCTATGTTGAAAATTCATCAGGTTATGCTGGCATCAAATAGGGAGTGAGACCCTATGTTGAAAAGTCATCAGGTAATGCTGTCATTAATGATGGAGTGTGACCCTATGTTGGAAAGTCATCAGGTTATGTTGGCATCAACTAGGGAGTGAGACACTATATTGAAAAGTTATCAGGTTATGGTGGCATCTATTAGGGAGTGTGACCCCATGTTGGAAAGTCATCATGATATGGTGGCATCAACTAGGGAGTGGGACCCTATCTTGGAAAGTTATCAAGTTTTGCTGGCATCAACTAAGGAATGTGACACTATGTTGGAAAGACTTCAGGTTATGCTGGCATCAACTAGGGAATGAGACCCTATTTTAGAAAGTGATCAGGTTATGCTGACATCTCATAGGGACTGTGGCCGTATGTTTGAAAGTCATCAGGTTATGATAGCATCCAGTAGGGAGTGGCACCTTATGTTGGAAAGTCATCCGGTGATGCTGGCATCAACTAGGGAGTTAGACCCTATGTTGGAAAGTCATCAGGATATGAAGGCATCAACTACGGAGTGGGACTATACATTTGAAAGTCATAGAGTTATGCTTGCAGGAACTAGGGAGTGGTATTCTATGTTGGAATTCTTCAGGTTATGCTGGGATCAACTAGGGAGTGGGACCCTATGTTAGAAAGTCATCAGGTTATGCTAGCATCTACTAGGGAATGTGACCCTATGTTAGAAAGTAGTCAGGATATGCTGGCATCCACTAGGGAATGAGACCCTCTTTTAGAAAGTGATCAGGTTATGATGACATCTCCTAGGGAGTGGGACCGTGTGTTTGAAAGTTGTTAGGTTGTTCTAGAATCAACTAGGGAGTGAGACCCTATATTGGACAGTCATTAGGTGATGATGGCATCAACTAGGGAGTGAGACCCTATGTTGGAAAGTCATCAGGATATGAAGGCATCAACTAGGGAGTGGGACCCTACAATTGAAAGTTATCAAGTTATGCCTGCATCAACTAAGGAGTGGGACCCTACGTTGGAAAGTTATCAGGTTATGCTGGCATCAACTAGGAAGTGGGACGCTACATTGGAAAGTCATCAGGTTATGCTGGCATCAACTAGGGGTTGGAACCTCATGCTGGAAATTTATCAGGTTATGCTGGCATCAACTAGAGAGTGACACCCTATGTTGGAAAGGCATTGGGTTATGCTAGCAGCGAAATAGGAGTGGTTCCCTATGTTATAAAGTCATTAGGTTATGCTGGTATCAATTAGGGAGTAAGACCCTATGTTGGAACGTCATCAGGTTATGCTGGCAGAAACTAGAGAGTGAGACCCTCTGTTGGAAAGTCATCAGGATATGCTGACATCAACGAGGGAGTGTGCTCCTATGTTGGAAAATCATCAGGTTATGTTGGCATCAACTAGCTAGTGGAACCCTATGTTGGAAAGTCATCAGGTTATGCTGGCATCAACTAGCGAGTGGAACCCTATGTTGGAAAGTCATCAGGTTATGCTGGCATCAACTATGGAGTGAGACCCTACGTCTGAAGGTAATCAAGTTATGTTGGCATCAACTAGGGAGTGAGACCCTATTTTAGAAAGACATCAGGTTATGCTGGCATCAACTATGGAGTGAGACCCTACGTCTGAAGGTAATCAAGTTATGTTGGCATCAACTAGGGAGTGAGACCCTATTTTAGAAAGACATCAGGTTATGCTGGTATAAACTAGGGAGCAGGAACTAAAGTCATCAGGTTATGCTGGCATCAACTAGGGAGTGGGATCCTATGTTGGAAAATCATTAGGTAATGTTGGCATCAACGAGGGAGTGTGACCCTATGTTGGAAATTCATCACATTATGTTGGCATCAACTAGGGAGCGGGACACTATATTGAAAAGCTATCAGGTTATGCTGACATCTAATAGGGAGTGGGACCTCATGTTGGAAAGTCATCAGGATATGCTGGCATCAACTAGGGAGTGGGACCCTATCATGGAAAGTCATCAAGTTATTGTGGCATCAACTAAGGAATGGGACACCATTTTGGAAAGACATCAGGTTATGCTTGCATCAACTAGGGAATGAGACCATGTTTTAGAAAGTGATCAGGTTATGCTGACATCACCTAGGAACTGTGGCCGTATGTTTGAAAGTCATCAGGTTATGCTAGCATAACCTAGGAAGTGGGACCCTATGTTGGAAAGTAATCAGGTGATGCTGGCATCATCTAGGGAGTGAGTCCCTATGTTGGAAAGTCATCAGGATATGAAGGCATCAACTAGGGAGTGGGACCCTACATTGGAAAGTCATCAAGTTATGTTTCCATCAACTAGGGAGTGGGATCCTATGTTGGAACTCTTCAGGTTATGCTGGCATCGACTAGGGAGTAGGACCATACGTTTGAAAGTCTTCAGGTTATGCTGGGATCAACTAGGGAGTGGGACCCTATGTTAGAAAGTAATCAGGTTATGCTAGCATCTACTAGGGAATGTGACCCTATGTTAGAAAGTCTTCAGGATATGCTGGCATCAACTGGGGAATGAGACCCTCTTTTAGAAAGTGATCAGGTTATGCTGACATCTCCTGGGGAGTGGGACCATGTGTTTGAAAGTTATTATGTTATTCTAGAATCAACTAGGGAATGAGACCCTATGTTGGAAATTCATTAGGTGATGATGGCATCAACTAGGGAGTGAGCCTCTATGTTGGAAAGTCATCAAGTTATGTTGGCATCAACTATGGAGTGAGACCCTACGTCTGAAGGTAATCAAGTTATGCTAGCATCAACTAGGGAGTGAGATCCTATTTTAGAAAGACATCAGGTTATTCTGGCATCAACTAGGGAGTGCGACCCTTCGTTTGAAAGTCAGCAGTTTATGCTGGCATCAACTAGGGCGTGGGACCCTATATTGGAAAGTCATCAGGTAATGCTGTCATCAACGATGGAGTGTGACCCTATGTTGGAAAGTCATCAGGTTACGTTGGCATCAACTAGGGAGTAGGACACTATATTGAAAAATTATTAGGTTATGGTGGCATCTACTAGGGAGTGTGACCCCATGTTGGAAAGTCATCAGGATATGCTGGCATCAACTAGGGAGTGGGATCCTATCTTTGAAAGTTATCAAGTTATGCTGGCATCAACTAAGGAATGGGACACTATGTTGGAATGACTTCAGGTTATGCTGGCATCAACTAGTGAATGAGACCCTGTTTTAGAAAGTGATCAGGTTATGCTAGCATCCACTAGGGAGTGGGACCGTATGTCGGAAAGTCATCCGGTGATGCTGGTATCAACTAGGGAGTGAGACCCTATGTTGGAAAGTCATCAGGATATGAAGGCATCAACAAGGGAGTGGGCCTCTACATTGGAAAGTCATAGAGTTATGCTTGCATCAACTAGGGAGTGGGATCCTATGTTGGAATTCTTCAGGTTATGCTGGGATCAACTAGGGAGTGGGACCCTATGTTAGAAAGTCTTCAGGTTATGTTAGCATCTACTAGGGAATGTGACCCTATGTTAGAAAGTCATCAGGATATGCTGGCATCCACTAGGGAATGAGACCCTCTTTTAGAAAGTGATCAAGTTATGCTAACATCTCCTAGGGAGTGGGACCGTGTGTTTGAAAGTTATTAGGTTATGCTAGAATCAACTAGGTAATGGGACCCTATGTTGGAAAGTCGTAAGGTGATGATGGTATCAACTAGGGAGTGAGACCCTATGTTGGAAAGTCATCAGGATATGAAGGCATCAACTAGGGAGTGGGACCCTACAATTGAAAGTTATCAAGATATGCCTGCATCAACTAAGGAGTGGGACCCTACGTTGGAAAGTAATCAGGTTATGCTGGCATCAACTAGGAAGTGGGACGCTACATTGGAAAGTCATCAGGTTATGCTGGCATCAACTAGGGGTTGGAACCTCACGCTGGAAATTTATCAGGTAATGCTGGCATCAACTAGAGAGTGACACCCTATGTTGGAAAGGCATTGGGTTATGCTAGCAGCGAAATAGGAGTGGTTCCCTATGTTATAAAGTCATTAGGTTATGCTGGTATGAACTAGGAAGTAAGACCCTATGTTGGAACGTCATCGGGTTATGCTGGCAGCAACTAGAGAGTGAGACCTTATGTTGGAAAGTCATCAGGATATGCTGACATCAACGAGGGAGTGTGATCCTATGTTGGAAAATCATCAGGTTATGTTGGAATCAACTAGAGAGTGGAACCCTATGTTGGAAAGTCATCAGGTTATGCTGGCATCAACTATGGAGTGAGACCCTACGTCTGAAGGTAATCAAGTTATGTTGGCATCAACTAGGGAGTGAGACCCTATTTTACACAGACATAAGGTTATGCTGGCATCAACTACGGAGCGGGACACTTCGTTTGAAAGTCATCAGGTTATGATGGCATCAACTATGGAGTGAGATCCTATGTTGGAAAGTCATCAGGTTATGCTGGCATCAATTAGGGAGTGAGACCCTATGTTGGAAAGTCATCAACGAATGCTGGCATCAACGAGGGAGTGTGACCCTATGTTGGAAATTCATCACGTTATGTTGGCATCAACTAGCGAGTGTGACACTATATTGAAACGCTATCAGGTTATGCTGACATCTACTAGGGAGTGGGACCCCATGTTGGAAAGTCATCAGGATATGCTGGCATCAACTAGGGAGTGGGAGCCTGTCATGGAAAGTCATCAAGTTATGCTGGCATCAACTAAGGAATGGGACACTATTTTGGAAAGACATCAGGTTATGCTTGCATCAACTAGGGAATGAGACCATGTTTTAGAAAGTGATCAGGTTATGCTGACATCTCGTAGGAACTGTGGCCGTATGTTTGAAAGTCATTAGGTTATGCTAGCATCAACTAGGGAGTGGGACCCTATGTTGGAAAGTCATCACGTGATGCTGGCATCAACTAGGGAGTGAGACCCAATGTTGGAAAGTCATCAGGATATGAAGGCATAAACTAGGGAGTGGGACCCTACATTGGAAAGTTATCAAGTTATGTTTGCATCAACTAGGGAGTGGGATCCTATGTTGGAACTCTTCAGCTTATGCTGGCATCAACTAGGGAGTAGGACCATATGTTTGAAAGTCTTCTGGTTATGCTGGGATCGACTAGGGAGTGGGACCTTATGTTAGAAAGTCATCAGGTTATGCTAGCATCTACTAGGGAATGTGGCCCTATGTTAGAAAGTCTTCAGGATATGCTGGCATCAACTAGGGAATGAGACCCACTTTTAGAAAGTGATCAGGTTATGCTGACATGTCCTGGGGAGTGGGATGTGTTTGAAAGTTATTAGGTTATTCTAGAATCAACTAGGGAATGAGACCCTATGTTGGAAAGTCATTAGGTGATGATGGCATCAACTAGGGAGTGAGACCCTATGTTGGAAAGTCATTAGGATATGAAGGCATCAACTAGGGAGTGGGACCCTACAATTGAAAGTTATCAAGTTACGCCTGCATCAACTAGGGAGTGGGACCCTACCTTGGAAAGTCATCAAGTTATGCTGGCTCAACTAGGAAGTGGGACGCTACGTTGGAAAGTCATCACGTTATGCTGGCATCAACTAAGGGTTGGCAGCTTACGTTGGAAAGTAATCAGTTTATGCTGGCATCAACTAAGGAGTGACACCCTATGTTGGAAAGGCATTGTGTTACGCTGGCAGCGACAAAGGAGTGGTTCCCTATGTTATAACGTCATTAGGTTATGCTGGTATCAATTAGGGAGTGAGACCCTATGTTGGAACGTCATCAGGTTATGCTGGCAGCAATTAGAGAGTGAGACCCTATGTTGGAAAGTCATCAGGATATGCTGACATCAACGAGGGAGTGTGATCCTATGTTGGAAAATCATCTGGTTATGTTGTCATCAACTAGAGAGTGGAACCCTATGTTGAAAAGTCATCAGGTTATGCTGGCATCAACTACGGAGTGAGACCCTACGTCTGGAGGTAATCAAGTTATGCTGGCATCAACTAGGGAGTGAGACCCTATTTTAGAAAGACATCAGGTTATGCTGGCATCAACTAGGGAGTGGGATCCTATGTTGGAAAGTCATCAGGTTATGCTGGCACCAACTAGGGAGTGAGACCCTATGTTGGAAAGTCATCAGGTAATGGTGGCATCAATGAGGAAGTGTGACCCTATGTTGGAAAGTCATCAGGTTATGTTGGCATCAACTAGGGAGTGGGACACAATATTGAAAAGCTATCAGGTTATGCTGACATCTACTAGAGAGTGTGACCCCATGTTAGAAAGTCATCAGGTTATGCTGACATCTACTAGAGAGTGTGACCCCATGTTGGAAAGTCATCAGGATATGCTGGCATCAACTAGGGAGTGGGACCCTATCTTGGAAAGTCATCAAGTTATGCTAGCATCAACTAGGGAGTGAGACCCTATTTTAGAAAGACATCAGGTTATGCTGGCGTAACCTAGGGAGTGAGACCATATTTTAGAAAGACATCAGGTTATGCTGGCATCAACTAGGGAGCGGGACCCTTCGTTTGAAAAACATCAGGTTATGCTGGCATCAAATAGGGAGTGGGATCCTTTGTTGGAAAGTCATCAGGTAATGCTGGCATCAACGAGGGAGTATCACCCTATGTTGGAAAGTCATCAGGTTATGTTGGCATCAACTAGGGAGTGGGACACAAAATTAAAAAGCTATACGGTTATACTGACATCTACTAGGGAGTGTGACCCCATGTTGGAAAGTCATCAGAATATGCTGGCATCAACTAGGGAGTGGGACCCTATGTTGGAAAGTCATCAAGTTATGCTGGCATCAACTAAGGAATGGGACACTATGTTGGAAAGACTTCATGTTATGCTGGCATCAACTTTGGAATGAGACCATGTTTTAGAAAGTGATCAGGTTATGCTGACATCTTCTTAGGGACTGTGGCCGTATGTTTGAAATTCATCAGGTTATACTAGCATGAACTAGAGAGTGGGACCCTCTGTTGGAAAGTCATCAAGTGATACTAGCATCCACTAGGGAGTGAGACCCTATGTTGGAAAGTCATTAGGTAATGCTGGCATCAACGAAGGAGTGTGACCCTATCTTGGAAAGTCATCAAGTTATGCTGGCATCAACTAAGGAATGGGACACTATGTGGGAAACTCTTCAGGTTATGCTAGCATCAACTAGGGAATGAGACCCTGTTTTAAGAAGTGATCAGGTTATGCTGACATCTCCTAGGGACTGTGGACGTATGTTTGAAAGTCATCAGGTTATGCTAGCATCAATTAGGGAGTGGGACCCTATGTTGGAAAGTCATCAAGTAATGCTGCCATAAACGAGGGTGTGTGACCCTATCTTGGAAAGTCACCAGGTTATGTTGGTATCAACTAGGGAGCGGGACCCTTCGTTTGAAAATAATCAGGTTATGCTAGCATCAACTAGGGAGTGGGATCCTATGTTGGAAAGTCATCAAGTTATGCTGGCACCAACTAGGGAGTGAGGCCCTATGTTGGAAAGTCATCAGGTAATGCTGGCATCAACGAGGGAGTGTGACCCTATGTTGGAAAGTCATCAAGTTATGTTGGCATGAACTAGGGAGTGGTACACAATATTGAAAAGCTATCAGGTTATGCTGACATCTACTAGGGAGTGTGACCCCATGTTGGAAAGTCACAGCATATGCTGGCATCAACTAGGGAGTGGGACCCTATCTTGGAAAGTCATCAAGTTGTGCTGGCATTAACTAGGGAGTGAGACCCTATTTTAGAAAGACATTAGGTTATGCTGGCATCAACTAGGGAGTGAGACGATATTTTATAAAGACATCAGGTTATGCTGGCATCAACTAGGGAGCAGGACCCTTCGTTTCAAAGTCATCAAGTTATGCTGGCATCAACTAGGGAGAGGGATCCTATGTTGGAAAGTCATCAGGTTATGCTGGCACCAACTAGGGATTGAGACCCTATGTTGGAAAGTCATCAGGTAATGCTGGCATCAACGAGGGAGTGTGACCTTATGTTGGAAAGTCATCAGGTTATGTTGGCATTAACTAGGGAGTGGGACACAATATTGAAAAGCTATCAGGTTATGCTGACATCTACTAGGGAGTGTGACCCCATGTTGGAAATTCATCAGGATATGCTGGCATCAACTAGGGAGTGGGAACCTATCTTGGAAAGTCATCAAGTTATGCTGGCATCAACTAAGGAATGGGACACTATGATGAAAGACTTCATGTTATGCTGGCATCAACTTGGGAATGAGATCATGTTTTAGAAAGTGATCAGGTTATGCTGACATTTTCTAGGGACTGTGGCTGTATGTTTGAAATTCATCAGGTTATACTAGCATCAACTAGGGAGTGGGACCCTATGTTGGAAATTCATCAAGTGATACTAGCATCCATTAGGGAGTGAGACCCTATGTTGGAAAGTCATCAGGTAATGCTGGCATCAACAAGGGAGTGTGACCCTATCTTGGAAAGTCACCAGGTTGTGTTGGCATCAACTAGGGAGCGGGACCCTTCGTTTGAAAGTCATCAGGTTATGCTAGCATCAACTAGGGAGTGGGATCCTATGTTGGAAAGTCATCAAGTTATGCTGGCACCAACTAGGGAGTGAGACCCTATGTTGGAAAGTCATCAGGTAATTCTGGCATCAACGAGGGAGTGTGGCCCTATGTTGAAAAGTCATCAGGTTATGTTGGCATCAACTAGGGAGTGAGACACAATATTGAAAAACTATCAGGTTATGCTGACATCTACTAAGGAGTGTGACCCCATGTTGGAAAGTCACATCATATGCTGGCATCAACTAGAGAGTGGGACCCTATCTTGGAAAGTCATCAAGTTATGCTGGCATCAACTAGGGAGTGAGACCCTATTTTAGAAAGACATCAGGTTATGCTGACATCAACTAGGGAGTGAGACCCTATTTTAGAAAGACATCTGGTTATGCTGGCATCAACTAGGGAGCGGGACCCTTCGTTTGAAAGTCATCAGGTTATGCTGGCACCAACTAGGGATTGAGACCCTATGTTGGAAAGTCATCAGGTAATGCTGGCATCAACGAGGGAGTGTGACCCTATGGTGGAAAGTCATCAGGTTATGTTGGCATGAACTAGGGAGTGGGACACAATATTGAAAAGCTATCAGGTTATGCTAGCATCAACTAGGGAGCGGGACCCTTCGTTTGAAAGTCATCAGGTTATGCTGGCATCAACTAGGGACTGAGATCCTATGTTGGAAAGTCATCAGATTATGCTGGCACCAACTAGGGATTGAGACCCTATGTTGGAAAGTCATCAAGTTATGCTGGCATCAACTAAGGAATGGGACACTATGTTGGAAAGACTTCATGTTATGCTGGCATCAACTTGGGAATGAGACCATGTTTTCGAAAGTGATCAGGTTATGCTGACATCTTCTAGGGACTGTGACCGTATGTTTGAAATTCATCAGGTTATACTAGCATGAACTAGAGAGTGGGACCCTATGTTGGAAAGTCATCAAGTGATACTAGCATCCACTAGGGAGTGAGACCCTATGTTGGAAAGTCATCAGGTAATGCTGGCATCAACGAGGGAGTGTGACCCTATCTTGGAAAGTCATCAAGTTATGCTGGCATCAACTATGGAATGGGACACTATGTGGGAAACTCTTCAAGTTATGCTGGCATCAACTAGGGAATGAGACCCTGTTTTAAGAAGTGATTAGGTTATGCTGACATCTCCTAGGGACTGTGGACGTATGTTTGAAAGTCATCAGGTTATGCTAGCATCAATTAGGGAGTGGGACCCTATGTTGGAAAGTCATCAAGTAATGCTGGCATCAACGAGGGTGTGTGACCCTATCTTGGAAAGTCACCAGGTTATGTTGGTATCAACTAGGGAGCGGGACCCTTCGTTTGAAAGTGATCAGGTTATGCTAGGATTAACTAGGGAGTGGGATCCTATGTTGGAAAGTCATCAAGTTATGCTGGCACCAACTAGGGAGTGAGAAACTATGTTGGAAAGTCATCAGGTAATGCTGGCATCAACGAGGGAGTGTGACCCTATGTTGGAAAGTGTTGGTTGATTTCCCAATGCACACGCAAATGTACGTGGTCGACAAGTAATATAGGATTTTAAGTCCAGATATCGTACCCACAGAGACTTGTGTAAACTACTATCTAAATCACTCTAATCGTTATTTAACCAAGCCGATATAAAATCAATGATGTACTATTTTATACTAAAATTCTATGAAATAACTAATTATCAAGTGACAAGAACTATTGTGATGTATTCAGTAGAGACAAATATTCCAGGGTTGTGGTCTATTCACCACTCATATTGCATTCTAATTAACTTTTCCTTTCATATAGTTCACTCATGGTTGCTAATTAATCGATAAATACTCTCATAGCCTTCTCCCGAAGCACTCCTCACCTATTCTCAATAGATTAA
>ML429988.1:7328-39586 GCA_005239525.1 Nicotiana knightiana
CCTAGCTCGGACATGATTCTCAATCTTTAGAGTCGGGATGACCCCACACTTAAGCTCAAACATGCCCTCAGCTTCAACTTTTGATTACTCAGACTTTACCTACTCTGCAAAATAAAAACAACATAAAACTAACACTAAAAAAATAATGAAAAGATATACAGGTTGGGTTGCCTCCTAACAAGCGCCTTATTTATAGTCGTGGCACGACTCTGCTACTCTGCTCAGGCTGGGTGCTTTCTCTTCTTCTTTCTCCCACGAAGCCTAGCCTTTATGCACGCTCTTAACGGGTCTCCTTTTTCATCTCTGGTTCTTTTCTCAATTATCTTTACACTCTCAATTTGCAACACCACCTCCTCTGGATCGCTTCCGTTCACATAAGGACTCTGCTCTATCCCCTTCACGTCGGCCACAGTAATCATGCACAGGTCCTCATAATAATTTGGGAGTTTAAGTGTCTTGTACACATTAAAAGTGATCTCTTCATCGTCAACTCTCATTTTTAACTTCCCTGCCCTCACATCAATAATTTCTCCACCAGTAGCTAAGAATGGTCTCCCCAATATAATGGGCACTCCCTCATCTGCCTCGTAATCAAGCACAATACAATCAGCGGGAAGGATAAGCTTTCCCACTCGAACTAGCACATCTTCAATAATTCCTTCTAGCATAATTAGCGACCTATCTGCTAACTGTAAGGTGATTGTGGTAGGTCTAAGAACCCCCAATCCGAGTTTCTTGAACAAAGAAGATGGCATCAAATTTATACTAGCCCCTAAATCACACAGGGCTCTACCAACTTCTTGTTTTCCAAGAGACAAAGGAATTGCGAAACTCCCAGGATCCTTCAACTTAGGAGGAAGTTTACTCTGAACTCTGGCACTACACTCTTCAGTGAGTGCAACTGTTTCGAACTCTGCATGTCTTCGTTTATTTGCCACAATATCTCTGAGATACCTCGCATACTTAGGCACTTCTTGCAAAATTTCCACCAAAGGCAAATTCACACACTTGGTTCAACATATCTAGGAATTTCTTGTACTTAGCATCATATTTTTGCCTCTGCAGTCTTTGTGGAAACGGAGGTGGTGGCCTTGTTTCAATTATTGGCTCGGGTCCTTTATCAATTTTCTCATTCCCCTCAACTGGCTTGGGAACTAATTCTCCTCCAGGATGAGCTGTATTCTTCTTTGTTTTTGGAGCTTCTTCTAGTATTCTTCCATTTTTCAAGGTAATTGCATTGACTTGAGCCTTAGGATTAGGCTTAGTATCACTAGGAAGAGCTCATGCTGGTCTGGTATTTTGGGAACTGGCAAGTTGCCCCAATTGATGTTCCAAGTTTCTCATTGTTGTTGTTTGGCCCTGGTGATCAACTATTATTTTCTGATTGAAATAAAGTTTATTGTTCATCATTCTCTTCATAATCTCCTCAAAGCTAGATAATTGTTCAGCCTGAGGTGGTCTGTGTTGTTGTTGAGGTGCTTGAGGACGATATTGATTCTGATTGCCTTGATTACCACCCCAAGAGAAATTTGGGTGGTTCCTCCAGTTGGGATTGTAGGTGTCCCCATACTGATTTGTTTGGCTTCGATTTACATTACCCACAAAATATACAGACTCTGGATTTGCTGGGCATAGATTTCTCATGTGACCCTCTCCACAAACTTCACAAAATACCTGAATCTGTTGAACTGGTTGCACTGGCTGGGCCTGTTGCTTGTTAATGATCAGGTTCATCTGATTGACTTGGTTAGTCAATGTAGAGATCTGAGCTGATAATGCTGAGACAACATCTATTTCAAGAACCCCTGGTGACTTCTGAACCACATTTCTCCTCATCTCACCTTGCCAGTCTGGATTGCTTTTGGAGAACTTATTCAATAATGCAAATATTTCATCATAATTCTTCTCCAGCACCTGACCTCCGATGCTGCATCTACCACAATTTTTGTTTGCGGATGGAGCCCCTCAATGGAAGTGTGAACTAACACCTCGTTTGTCTGATTGTGATGAGGGCATTCTCTGAGTAGCCCTTTGAATCTTTCCCATGATGAATATAACGATTCACCTATTTTCTGTCTAAAGGAGACTATCTCACTCCTGATATTTGCAGTCTTTCCTGAAGGGAAAAACCTTGCCAGAAATTTTCTCGCCAGATCGTTCCATGTTGTGATGGAATTAGCTGGTTCTTCCTTCAGCTATCGCTTTGCTTCGCCCAATATAGAGAATGGGAAAAGCGTGAGCCTCACATAATCTGGTGTGACCCCTTTAGTGATATAAGTATCACTAATCTCCAGGAAGTTTAGAATGTGCTGATGTGGATCCTCGTGTGGAAGACCCAAAAACTGCCCGTTTGCATGAAGTAGTTGGATCATGCTTTGTTTCAGCTCAAAGTGCCTAGTGATTCTGGGCTTCACGATGTTGGAGGTAACATTAGCAATACTGGGCATTGTCACCTCCTAAACAACCATGTGTTGTTCCTCTGCCATGTTCACAGGAAATCAGATGAAGTCCTGAATATTGTGTGTATCCCTTGCTTCTCGCAACCTCCTGTGAAATGATCTCTCAGGTTCGGGGTCAAAGACGTTAAGTCTGTCCTGGCTTCTAACCTTACGCATTCACTCGAAGTTCCTGAGATTAGAGCAAAAATAACGTGACGTTAGACTCAATGAAATAAATAATTAAAGCAAATAACTAAAAAGTAGTCTATATCCAAGTCCCGGGCAACGACGCCAAAAACTTGTTGCTCCCAAACGCACACGCAAGTATACGTGGTCGTAGCAAGTAATATAATGTTAAATCGAATGTCGAACCCACAAGGACTTGCGTAAACTACTTGCTGAATCACTCTAATTGTTATTTAGTCAAGCCAAAATAAAATCTAGGAATGTAACTAATTTATACTACGATTCTATGAACTAACTAATTATCAAGTGACAAGAATATTGTCGTGTGTATTCAGTAGAGACAAATATTCCAGGGTTGTGATCAATTCACCACTAGTATTGTATTCTAATTAACTCTCCCTTTTATATAATTCACTCATGGTTGCTAATTAATCGATAATTACTCTCGTAGCCTTCTCCCAAAGTACTACTCGCCTATTATCAATAGATTAACGCCTATATTCCTATGAAATTAATCTATTAGAACGCACTAAGATTACGATGTTTAATTAAGCACGGTGACTAGGTATATTCCTATCCTAACCACAAATCCGCTCCCCTGAAGGGTTAAGATCGCGCTCTCTTCAATTCTTCTCTAATCTATATACGGCTTTCCCAAGCATAACATAGATAGTATATAGAACCTAACTGCTGGCCAGACAATTAAGCAATTAAACACAGAATTGAAGAAACAACCATATATTGAGTGAACTATAATCAAGGTTAAATTAATGTCGAATAACAATATTCATGGCTAAACCACAACCCCATAACAATGGGTGTTTATCCACTCATGCTAGAATAAGACAATTGCATAAGTGTTGCATAAATGGAAAATACTAGAATAAGATGAAGAAAACTGATAATCATTGCTCCTTCAATGATCTTGTGTGTGTATTTGCTCTCCAAAAANTTCTATTCAAATCGAGAAACACTTAAAACCTTCAAAACTCGGAATTGACCGGACCAGGGATCCCAGGCGTTAAGCACCAAACGCCCAGCTATAGCCTGGGCAGGCCTCGCGTTTGGGCTATAACGCTCAGCTATAGCCTGGGCAGGCCTGGCTTTAAGCCCCGAATGCCCAGCTATAGCCTGGGTAGGCCTGACTTTAAGCCCCAAACGCTCAGCTATAGCCCGGGTCACTCCTTTTCGACTCTTGAGCGTATTTTTGACGTTTATGCATCCATTTAGCTCGGCTTCCATCTCCAATTCACCTACACATGAAATAGACTCCATTATGCACATATGACATGTATTTTTATCACAAACGCACATAAAATATAAGGTACATAATGCTTAAAACCATGAATTCTAGCCACGCATCAATCTTCATCTCTCGAACGACCAATGATATCTTCTTATATTCTGAGTTTAGTACTATACATGTTATATACATCGTTCCATGTTGTAGCGGGGAATTCTCTTAGACTTTCCTTAAGTCGTCTCGTGGCTTCTGAGCTTTTATCGTTTAGGTTGCTTGCAAATGCCATGGCTGCCCAATTATCAGGCACCCTGGGTAACTGCATTCTTTCTCGTTGAAACCTGTCTACAAACTCACGGAGTAGTTCCGTGTCTCCTTGTTTTATTTTGAATATGTCTTCCATTCTCTTCTCAACTTTTTGTGCACCAGAGTGTGCTTTTATAAACGAATCTGCAAGCTCAGCAAAAGAGTCAATAGAATTTTCAGGGAGAAGAGAATACCAGGTTAGGGCCCCTTTGGTAAGTGTTTCCCCAAATTTTTTGACAAGGACTGATTCAATCTCTTGTTTCGTTAAGTCGTTGCCTTTTACCCCAGTAGTGAAAGCAGTCACATGGTCACGTGGGTCAGTTGTTCCATCATATTTGGGAACGTCAGGCATTTTAAACTTCTTGGGTATAGGCAAGGGTGCCGCACTTGGCTTCCAAGGTTGTTGAGAATATCTATCAACATCAATGCCTTTGATGATAGGTGGTACTCCAGGAATTTGTTCGATGCGATCGTTCTGCTCCTTCATCTGTTTCTGCATGGTTAGCAGTAAATTTTGTAATTCTGAGTTATTAGATATACCTGGTCTCGTTTCGAGAGATTCATTAGGAGTATCTCCTCTTCCTGAGTTTGCCAACCCAGATTGAGGATTTTCCATGGTGATGGTATTATTGGGGGGTGGCGTCGGCGGTGTCTCTCGCAAATTCTTGCAAAGCTTGGCTCACATATTCTGCAATCATTTGCTTTACACGATCTTGTTCCTCAATTTGATCATTATCACCATTGTTGTTATTGAATCTTTCTGGGGATTGTTCCCTTGAACCATGTGGGGTTCCTGAAGGCGATGGAACTGGGGTTCCACTCCTTTGCTGGTTGTTGTCGTTGGAATTTGACATAGTTCAGAGGATATCACTTGAAAAGCAGACAAAGATTATCATATTCCCGGTAACGGAACCAATTTATTTAACCAAAGAATTAGACCCTTTGACTAAAGCTATTTTTAAGATGAACACGGGTTACTGATAATCAAGGAAATAGAGAAAAAGGAATAACAGACAATATTGTAGAAATATATAAAAGCTAAGTCAATTATATCCGAGAATCAGATGCCTTTACAAGCTGTATTTCCCTCCCTTATATAGGAGATTCCTATAACGTACAACTCTTGCTATGGTTACTCATTAATGACTAATTATGACATTGATGAGGCGTTACAAAGGATAACGATAATTGGGGTATGGTTACATAACGTTCAAGTAATCAATTGTGGGTCTTTGAATCTGCCCGTAGCTTTGTCTAGATTCATTCTGACCGTGTCTCTCCCCTGTTTTGATCAGGTTGAGTTTTCCGTGGCTGATAAGCTCGAGGGTTTACTGAATCGTGTCTCTTTGTTCCGTACCTCTTCAAAGAATTACATCCAGTTGTCGCGTTTTCCTGTGTCCACGTGACTGACTGAGTTGTCAAAAGCTGGCTTACGTGTGAAACTCTTTTTTACTAATACACCAACAATATAAAAAATAAACTTGTAATATTATAAAGAAAAATTATGATACATGGTAAAATTATTAAATAAAAAGGTAGGGGAAATAATAAAATAAAATTCTTTAATAATAATGAAGGGTGAGATTGAGAGGAAAAGACAAGGTAACGATGCGACCACATCAAATCAGTCGTTACATAAAGTGCACATTTTGTAGTAATATAAATTTACGTAACAATCAAAACAAACATCGTATTTAATGTAACAATACAATACAATACAACGGGTGACAACCATCCAACCAAGCTGTTAAAAGCAGTGAAGTAAAGCAAGAATTAGTTTCAAATTAGCTTAATCCACTCAATATTTACACAAATACTTCAGTAGATTTATTGTCCAATAATAATGGTAAGAAGGCGATAAAAAAATAGATAATTAATTTCACATATAATTACTGAAGTTTACTTATTATAACAGTAAAGGTACATCATTAGGGGTCGTTTGGTACGAGGTATAAGAAGGTATAATATTTGTATAAAGGTTTAATATCGCCTTAATACTTTGTTTGGTTAGCAAACCAGGTATAAGTTATCCCAGGATTAAAATTTGTACCGGGATAAGTTATACCTTGTAGAGGGTGGGGTAATTAGTGCCGAAATAACTTATACCTTCTTCTTAGAAATTATGCAATTGTCATTTTTAATATAACATACCAAACAGTGAATAAAAATAATACCAGGATAACTAATCCCAGCATAACTAATCTCATCATAATTTATACCGACATAAACCGTATTCAAATCAAACGACCCATTATTTGTTTGGTCATAGTAAATTAAAGTGAGTGAACTTTACCACATGTCATTCACGGGGACATAATCTTTATTTTTACTTTTATTGAAAAATGTGAATTTTTTTTATTACAACAACAACAATGTACTTAGTATAGTTCCACAACTGAGATCTGAGAAGAATAATATATATACAATTTTATTCCTACTTTGTAAAGTTAAAAAGCATATTTTTAATAAGCTCTCGGTTCGAGAAAAAACATATAAAGCAAAGAAATCACGTAATGGGAAGCATTAACCACAACGAGAAAAATAAGAAAATCAAAGCAAAAGAAATAATAGATATTAATATAAATCTAAGGATAGAAAAAATAATACAAGTGTGAAAATTGTCTTTATCAAAATATTAAAAAGATCAAATTTGTTATAAATAGAATCCTATTTAAGGTGAATGTCTATATTTTGGAGAGATCTTAGGTATTTTACTTGGTGGCTAAGTCATTCTTTCCCTATAAATAGAGGGCTCCTATTCCATTATAAATCATCCCAAAATTCAATAAGAATTTTCTTTCTCTCTTTCTCTGCAATATTGTTCTTCTTTTGTTATTGTTTCATAACACGTTATCAGCACGATACTCTACCGTCTCAAGAAGCTCTTTGAGAAGATTAAGGTATAACTTTTCTCTTCTTTTTTAATTATGACTGACATCATGAAAAGAAAGTTCGTTGCCTTTGAAATTTCGGGCAAGAACTATATGACATGGGTGTTGGATGCTGAAATCCATTTAGATGCAATGGGTCTTGGAGACGCCATTAAAGATAAAAATAATGCATCTACCCAAGATTGTGCTAAGGTCTTGATTTTCTTGCGCCATCACCTTGATGAAGGGTTGAAAATAGAATATCTCACAGTCAATGATCTACTTGTTTTGTGGAATGGCTTAAAGGAAAGATATGACAACTTAAAGTTGGTCACTCTTCCACAAGCACGATATGATTGGGCTCATATGAGTCTCCAAGACTTTAAGTCTGTTTCTGAATATAATTCTCCGATATTCAGAATTACTTCTAAATTGAAACTTTGTGGAGATACTATCACTGACTATGATATTCTTGAGAAAACGTTCACAACGTTTCATGCCTCCAATATGGTCTTGCGACAGCAATACCGAGAGAAAGGTTTCAAGAAGTACCGAGTTGATTTCTCTTCTCCTTGTGGCTGAACGAAATAATGACTTGCTCATGAGAAATCACGAAAATCGACCCACTGGGTCTACACCATTGCCCGAAGTGGATGAGGTGTATTCCCATTATACAAAGCGTGGAAAAGGCCGTGACCCTATTCGTGGTCGTGGTCGTAGTCATGGTCGTGGCTGTGGACAAGGAAGAAATTTTCCTGGTGTTATTCACCTCCCAAATAAAAATAACCACCAAAAGTGGAAAGGGAAATATGAGAAGCCAAAGGCAAATGGTTTAGAAACTGAATGTTATCGCTGCGGTGGAAAAAGGCATTGGGCAAATATTTTTCGTGTACCAAGACATTTGGTTGAGCTTTACCAAGCATCTCTAAAGAATAAAGGCCCTAAAGCCAATTTTGTCTCAGACAATGATTTTAACATCACCCACTTGGATGTGGCAGACTTCTTTGAGTACCCTGATGGAAAAATATACCACTTGATCTGTGATGGATCCGTGGTTAAAGATGATTGAGTAGTTTAATTTTTATTTTTGCCTATTTGTAGTAGTTCATGAATAACATCATGTAATCATAGTTCTTTATATGAGTAATAGTCATTAGTTTTATTTATTTTATGGAATAGTGTTAGTTCGTTATAATTAAATATAGTTTTAATATTCGTTTTATAAAATATTTTAGTTTTCTTAGACAGAAAATATTTTGTATTTATTCAAGTTAAATTGCCTGATTTGTTATTAACATGTAACTACATTACATACAACTACGTTATTTTTCAGAAGTCTGGTACTACTAGAAATACACAGGACAAAAGCAATTAGTAAGGTGGTTACGTGCCATGAAATACTTGTGCACAATCTTTATTATCACGTTAAGAGAGAGTACATGTCAAACTAAAATTTTGACATTAACTGAATAAGTCATTAAGTATATTGCATCAAAAGTTAATTATTGAGTCATTAGTTTAATTTTCTTTTCTTTTTATTTTTCAGAAAATACTAATATTTATTCGTATATTTCTTTTGTATGTCAAATCATGGTAAGCAAATATGGATAACTCATAAAACAAACTTGGATCAAAGTTTAATTGTAGAAATATTTGTTTAGTTGATTCATGTACGACACATACAATATTCAAAGAGAAGAAATATTTCTCTCATTTAAGTATGTGTAAGACAGATGTTACTACAATTTCAGGTAGTAGTAAATTAATTGAATGTTCTGGAAGAGCTACTATAACTCTGCCTAAGGGAACAATACTTATCATAGAGAATGCAATGTTCTCCTTCAAATCCAAGAGGAACTTGTTGAGCTTTAAAGATATCCGCCGAAATGGATATCATATTGAGACAATAGATGAGAATAATCTTGAATATCTCATCATTACCAAGAATGTCTCCAGCCAAAGAGGGTTATTGAGAAGTTCCCATCTTTATCTTGTGGCCTGTATTGGACAAGAATTAGTTCAATTGAGGCACATTCTATTGTAAACCAAAAGGTTACCGATTCCAATACTTTTTTACTTTGGCATGATCGATTGGGAAATCGTGGATCAATTATGATGAGACGAATTATAGAAAACTCAAATGAGCATCCATTAAAGAATTTAAAGATTCTTTTTAATAGTGGATTTTCTTACACTTTTTGTTATCAAGACAAGTTAATTATAAGACCATCACCAACAAAGGTTGGGATTGAGGCCCCTGCATTTTTTAACGTATACAAGGGGACATTTGTGGACCTATTCATCCACCTAGTGGGTCGTTTAGATATTTTATGGTCTTAATAGATGCATCTTCTAGATGGTCTCGCGTGTGCCTATTGTCATCTCGCAACCTCGCGTTTGCAAAATTAATTGCACAAATAATCCAATTACGGGCACAATTTCCCGAAAATTCAATTAAGTCTATTAGACTTGATAATGCTGCTGCATTTTTATCCCAAACATTTGATCATTATTTCTTATCAATTGGGATAAAAGTGGAATATCCTGTAGCTCAAGTTCACACTCAAAATGGCCTTGAAGAGTCTTTAATTAAACGTCTGCAACTGATAACAAGACTGTTACTCATAAAACGAGGCTAACCACTTCTGTTTGAGGTCACACCATTTTGCATGCAACAAAGCTAGTTCGTCTCAGACCGACAAATTATCATAAATATTCCCTGTTGCAATTAGTTTTGGGTCATGAACCTAATATAATACATTTAAGAATTTTTTGATGCGCGGTATATGTGCCTGACACCACCATATCGCACCAAAATGGCTCCCCAAAGAATGTTAAGAATATATGTTGGATTTGAATCGCCTTCCATTATTCGCTATCTTGAAACATTAACGGGAGATTTATTCGCTGCTCGATTTGCAGACTGTCGATTCGATGAGACACTTATCCCAAAATCAAGGGGAGAAATTGGTGAAACCAAATAGGAAATTTTGTGGAAAAATTCATCATTATCTCATCTTGATCCACATACCTCTATTTGTGAAAAAGAGGTGCAAAAGATTATCCATTTACAAAGAATAGAAAATCAAATGCCAGACGCATTTACAGATTTGAAAAGGATAAAAAAATCACATATCCATGCAGAGAATGTTTTAATCCGTATTGATGTCCCTATTGGACAATCTTCTAGTGTCATAGCTAATGAGTCAAAACGCCTAAAATGTGGCAGACCATTGGGTTCTAAGGATCGAAATCCTAGACAAAGGGAAACAAATAATCAAAATGACACTACGAAGGAGTCTCATGATTTAATAAATTCTGAGATTCATGAGGAAACTACTGAGCTCGAAACTCAAGAAAATAAGGAACTATCAATAAATTCAATCGATATTGAGATAAATTTGAATTGAGTGGATATAGTGGTGGATTATGTCTTTGCATATAATGTTGCATCTATCATTATGCAAGATAATGAGGATCTTGAACCTCAATTTGTTGGAGAATGTCGACAAAGACGTGATTAGCCAAAATGGCAAGAAGCAATTCAATCAAAATTGAATAAAACACCTAATGGTGTTAAGCCTGTTGGCTATAAATGGGTCTTTGTATGCAAGAGGAATGAGAAAAATGAGGTACAAAGATATAAGGCACGCCTTGTTGCACAAGAATTTTCACAAAGGCCCGATGTCTATTATGAAGAGACATATTCACCCTTTATGGATGCTATAACGTTCCGTTATCTCATTAGTTTTGTTGTCCATGAAAAGCTTGACATGCATTTAATGGATGTGGTTACCGCCTACCTTTATGGCTCACTTGATAATGAGATATACATGAAAATTCCCGACGGATTTAAAATGCCTAACACACATAATTCAAAATCCCGGGAAATATTTTAAATCAAATTGCAAAGATCTTTGTATGGTCTAAAGCAATCAGGACGTATGTGGTATAATCGTCTTAGTGAGTACTTATTAAAGGAAGGNCGTCGTCTATGTGGATGATATAAACCTTATTGGAACTCCTATAGAACTCCAAAATGCAATTGATTATTTAAGAAATAATTCGAGATGAAAGATCTCGGAAAGACAAAATTATGTCTTGGTTTGAAAATTGAACATTTAGCAAACGGAATTTTTGTTCATCAATCTGCCTACATAGAAAAGGTACTAAAACGATTTTACATGGATGGAGCACATCCATTAAGTACTCTGATGGTTGTTCGATCACTTGATGTGAATAAGGATCCATTCTGACCTCAAGAAGAGAATGAAGAGCTACTTGGTTCTGAAGTACCATATCTTAGTGCAATTGGTGCACTAATGTATCTTGCCAACACTACAAGGCATGACATAACTTTTTCAGTTAATGTCTTAGCAAGATATAGCTCTGCTCCTACAAGGAGACATTGAAATGGAATTAAACACATAGTACGGTATCTAAAAGAAACTACTGATATGGGCTTATTTTATGACAATAATTGCAGTCCCCATCTTGTTGGCTATGCCGATGCTGGGTATTTATCCGACCCACACAAGGCTCGATCTCAAACAGGTTATGTATTTACCTATGGAGGCACTGCCATATCTTGGCGATCGACTAAGCAATCAATCGTGACTACTTCATCTAATCATGCTGAGATAATTGTTATTCATGAAACGAGTCGAGAATGTGTGTGGTTGAGGTCTATAATACATCTTATTCGAGACAAATGTGATTTAAAGTGTGACAAACTATCCACGATTTTGTATGAAGACAATGTAGTATGCATAGCCCAATTGAAGGGAGGATTCATAAAAGGAGATAGGACAAAACATATTTCACCAAAGTTAACTTTCACACATGATCTTCAAAAGAATGGTGATATCAATGTTCAACAGATTCGTTCAAGTGATAATATGGCTGATTTGTTCACAAAATCTCTACCGACGTCAAACTTCAAGAAGTTAGTGTACAAGATCGGGATGCGAAGGCTCAAGGATGTGAATTGATGCTCTCATCAGGGGGAGTTAATGCGCGTTGCACTCTTTTTTCCTTACAAGGTTTTGTCTCACTGGGTTTTCCTTGCAAGGTTTTTAACGAGGCAACCAAAANACATGATCTTCAAAAGAATGGTGATATCAATGTTCAACAGATTCGTTCAAGTGATAATATGGCTGATTTGTTCACAAAATCTCTACCGACGTCAAACTTCAAGAAGTTAGTGTACAAGATCGGGATGCGAAGGCTCAAGGATGTGAATTGATGCTCTCATCAGGGGGAGTTAATGCGCGTTGCACTCTTTTTTCCTTACAAGGTTTTGTCTCACTGGGTTTTTCTTGCAAGGTTTTTAATGAGGCAACCAAAAGGCGCATTTCTAAACATGTGTACTCTTTTTTTTTTCTCGAATTTTTTTTCCCATTGGGTTTTATTTTAGTTAAGTTTTTAACGAGGTATATTATTTGTTAAATAGACATTCAAAGGAAAGTGTTATAAATATAATTCTATTTAAGGTGAATGTCTATATTTTGAAGAGATCTTAGAGATTTTACTTGGTGGTTAAGTTATTCTTTTTCTATAAATAGAGGGGTCCTATTCTAATATAAATCATCCTAAAATTCACTATGAATTTCTTTTCCCTCTTTCTCTGCAATATTGTTTTTCTTTTGTTATTGTTTCATAACAAAATCAATTAAAGAGCAAGATTAATAGGTTAGCATATGTGTTGGAAAAAAAAAAAGGAAATAAATGAAACACTACCTCTCATAAAAAAAAAAAACGAAGTACTGTACTTTTCTTTTTCTTTTTTGGCAAGATCAAACGTCAGCATAAGTGGGACCCACTAATCCGGTTGTGGACCCCATAATTCCCCTAAATATTCCACGTCACAAATATTCACCAATTCCCATTAAATGAACCCTTCAATTTTCATTTATTTACAGTCATACCCTTCCTGCTCTCTCTATACTCTATACTAAGCATTATTTAGCTCTGTAAAAATCACCATCCTTAGCATTTTCCATTTCTTCTACCTCACTACCCACCCACCCACCCCACCCCCTCTTCTTCTAAAATTTTTTGGGGTTTTAAAACCTTTTACCTCATTTCATTATTGGGTTTACAAATGCTTATAGAATTTTCAGGTATTTCGTTTTTACTACATTACACATTTCGTATTTATTAGCTACATTTTCAAGTTGTATTATTTCCTTTTTATTTTCCATTAGTACGGTTTTGTGCATGCTTTACTGAAAGTATTACTCGTCGTGTTTCATTAGTTTTTTTTTTAGCAGTTCTCTGCAAAACGAGATTTTTTTTGTTTGTTTTGTTTATGCATGTTTAAGGGTTCAAAAATTTTTATGTAGACAAATCTGTATTTGAGTATGTTTCTTGTTTTGAGATGGTTTTTTCGTGAACATATTTTTGTTTTTGTTTTTGAGGTGGGTGTCTGAGTTTTTTTTGGGGGTGAAGTTACTGTAGAGGACGAGGACTGGGGGTACATCAACATATTTTTTGGTGTATCCGGATTCAAGCACTAGAAAACCCACTCGGGGGGGGGGGTGTAGACCTCCCTGCCAACGGGACTCAATTCCTGGAGCTCGAACACGACATCTCTAGTTAACTCTTTGGTGGGCAGAGTTACCCGATACCTTTGCTGCGGAAGGTAGCAGGTACTCGGGCTGATAGTTAAATTGTGCACAAGTTGGCCTGGACACCACTGTCATTAAAAAAAAGATAGATGAATTAGAATTTGAACTCTATTGTATTCACCAAGTTGATGATCTCACAACATTTCAGAATGTTCAGATAATTTCTATATGAACTTATAGAAAGAAAAGAAGAAGAAGAAAATAATTTCTCTGTGATATTTTGTGGTTGACTAAGCTTTAACATTATTATAGTAAAATGCTACATTAATGTTCCTTTTCTTTTTCTTTTTAGACAGAACTAGAGTATCGTCTGTGTAAAATATATGCGATACTTCTAACAAATTTCAGTTCATGCCTTCAATATTTTGAAGCTTTCACCCATGCTCTGCTGCCTTTAATTTTAAATGAAGCAGCATTCATTAGCAGCCCAGGCATTACTAGTAGTTGATGTGTGTGTGTGTGTGTGTAGGCTCACATACTATGTATATTTCAAGTGGTCGTTAACATAGCTTACACATATCCTGATTAACAGGAGATACTTTGGAGTTGCTTTTGATATAGAAACAAATCATTTTTTCCGGGGGGATTTGGTCGTAGTGTAATATGATTTGTCTTCGTCAAGTAGTAATATAACATAGCTTATACTTAGTGGAAGATGTATTCTTTTAAATTAGGAAATGTAATTGTGATCCTTTGTTTTTGGTCTCTGATACAGGGCAAATTTTTAAGAGATGGATTTGTTAATCTGGAGTTCATCTTACCTTCAAGGTTTGTCTAATTATTATATTTTGATAAGTGGACTGCCTACTTATTTTAACCTTACTAGTTCTCAGGTTTGTTTGGTAGAAGCAGCGTTGAAGTGGACAGACTGTTCCTTTTGGTTTAAGCACTAACTTATTTATTTTTTTCTTCAGATGAAAACAGTTATCCAACAAACAGCTTGGCCTTCAACTTCTATTTCAATCAAAAGCTCGGTAAGTTCATATTAATTAACTCTCGTATTTGTATATTTTCTTGACAGGTCTATTAGATCTTTTATTTTAATAAACCTGGTTTGCTTTCGATCAATGTGCATCTATCTGACTTCATTTTTTTCTATCGATTTGCATCGACAGACATTATAGAGGAAAATGCCTTAAACGAGAAATGTTGTCTTCAAGTGCTGGAGATGCTCATTGCAAAAGCTGATACAGAAATTACTGAACTTAAAGATGATATAGTGATGCTACAGAGCCAACTAGCCTGCACTGATGAAAAATGGTCCGACATGTGCTTTGTTGCTTTAAATAAACAGATTGGTCATCTCGATTGTTTGATAACGACCTTGAAAAATAAAAATGTCCAAGCTTCTGGTGTTCACTTACTAACAAATAGAAAACCCCCCGAGAGAATTCATGAGATACTAGAGACACTGCTGAGAAATTTCTTTTCTCCACGAGACAAGCAGGTTTGGTGTCAGAACATTTACTTGTTCTTATCTAGTATTGACTTTGATGGCTGTTTTTGTTGTTTTCCATGTAAGATTGCTTACTTACTGTTGTTCTTAAGATAGATATTATTACTTACTGGATACACATGCGGATTGCTGTTTCACCCGAAACTTTTGGAATTTAATGTGATTCTTAAAATTGAAAAACTAAAGAAGAAAAATAATGGCTGTTAAATGAAGATAATTGTTGAATTTATATCTACAGTTATATAGCTAATAATCATTGAACTTATGGATCGTTTGGTGCAGTTCTGTGATATCCCATGGGATATCTATCCCACCTCCTATATGGGATAGCTAATACCACCATCTTGGTATGAAGTTTATACTGGTATTAGTTGATACGCAAAACCAAACATGGGATAACTATAATCACAGATTATATACCGGGATTAATATCCTTATCCCGGTAACCAGACGACCCCTAAGTAGTTGGTTGAGACTATACTCTTGAATTTCCACATGACTTCTATTTTGAAATCAACAGCCTGCAAACTCTAGTCTTGGAAGTTCAAAGCTAGCTGCAGCAGGTCTTATAAAAGTTGAAGCAACGGACAACCACGATTTAAATGATAATGAGACTGTAGAAATAAATGTTGGTGTCACTGTCCAGTCCAATGTTACAGTCCAGTTACCATCTGTGGTTCAAGAAAGAAATCATCAAGAAACAGTAAGTGCTTATAATCTCCCTTTATTCCACTAAAAGAATTGCAAAATGCAAGAAAGTTTGAACCAAGGAAATAGTGTAACTTGTGTGTTCTCCCAGTCTGGAATTGAGGGTGCCATAAGTGTGCAGGATTTCAGCCTAAGTATATACTGCGTAAGTTTATCAGATATATATCTCTATGGTTACTTCTCATATTTTTGTGAGTCTATAACTAATATTTGAAGATCGTTCACTAGTACCTCTAAGGGCTTTAATTCTCATGGAAGTATTATTTGTAATGAATGCGTTTCAGCTCCCCATTGCATCAATTTCCCATCTTAACTCGTCCAGTTCACTGGATTTTTATCTTTTTTCAAACTATGAACAGGATGCGCATACAATCTCCAAAGCTTCCAGTACTAAGGCTTTAGGCCATGCTAGTGACAATTCCACTATGAAGGATTTGAACAAGTTTGATATTCCTAGAAAGCTGATCAATGCAAGCCAGTGTTTTGGATAGCGTGTGGTGACAAATAGCGACGAGGCCTGCTTCACTGAGGCGAGAGGCGCACAGCGAAACGCTAGCCTTTTTGATGTGAAGCGACAATTTATCCAAAAAAATAAAATATTATATATATAACTAAAAACTCAATAACAATAATATATTAATAAATATATCAATTTACAATATGCAATTAATTCTACTCTACAACTGAAAAAGGAGGAAATTTCAGGTTTGAAGTTTGAAGAAGTTCTCTGCCTCTGCCTCTGCAAAAACAGGGTGCAGTACTGCTGCTCAATCAAAAACAGAGCCAAAAAAAAAAAGAAGAAGAGAAGATCAGACGAAGAATAAAGACGAAAAAAAAACAGAGCATAAACATACTCTCTATTCTGTTTTTTGCTGCACTGTTGCTCGACAAAAAACAGAGCAAAAAAAATAGAAAGAAGAAGAGAAGATCAGAAGAAGAAGAAAAACTAAAGAAAACAGAGCGACAGACTCTCTGTTCTGCACTGTTGCTCGACAAAAAACAGAGCAAAACAAATAGAAAGAAGAAGAGAAGAAGAAGGAAAAGGAAGAAAGAAAGAAAGGAGAAAGAAGAAAGAAGAAGAGAGAAGCTTACCTGCGCTGGGTGGACTTGGCTGCTCTGTTGTTTGAAGGTTGAAGAAGAAAGAAGCCTGAAATCACTGCAAGCCCTAATGTTTTAAGTCGCTGGTCTTTTTTTTAAAATATCTACGCCTTTTTTTTTTCAAAAGCGACGCCACAACTCGCCTCTCGCTACGCAGCGCCTCTCGCTACACAGGCGGAGGCGCTCGCCTTTTACAATCGCAACGCAACACAGCCAAAATAGCGCAGGCTGCTCGCCTCGCCTCTCCTCTCCTCACGCTATTAGCGCTGAGGCGAGCGCTATTTATAACACTGATGCAAGCAAAAGAGAATATCCTTCACATCTCAACAATGTACTTATAAATCTTCTGAGCATATTTATTCATATAAGGTCCGATCTAGATCATTCAACTAACCGGTTATGTTATCTACTCTCTTACAGAAGCAGTTTGCATGTGCTGTTTTAAAGAGTGTAAGCACAAAGTCTCTAAAAGACAAAGCTCAGTCTTGCGGAACAACAAAGAGGAAGATCAACATATCAGAAGATATAGTTGAGGATGAATTGATGCCACGAAGTTCTAATGATGAAAGGGTAATCATAAATACATCTGCAGAAGTCGAGGAAACAAGCAATGGAAAAGGACCGAAGGTTGGGACATATCTTCCATTTGCTTTTGTGTGCTATAACAGTATTCAAACAGGCTAGGAGTCTTATTTTTCAAAGATGTACTGCCTGAATGTAGACTCTTATCTCAGCATTTACCTTATATTAAAAAGCGGCCCTTCCCGTACCCGGTGTGAACGCGGGTTGCCCTGTGCACCGGGCTGCCCTTTTAAAAAGAGGAAGAGCCAGGGGCAATCTATAGCTTAGAGAGGGAGCTATGGGCAGTCTGTGGCTTCGGTACTTGTAGAGACATTCGAGTCTGTGTATCTATTCATTCAACCATGAGACGCTTCATGTATCAACCTAACGTGTTCTAAATCACAATACAACAACTAAAGATCTTCAAAGCAAGTTTTATAATATAGGGGTTTCAAATCTCAGTTTAAGCGTGTCATTCTTGGCCTTCTCATTGTAGTTATAGAAAAGAAATTATGACCTCTCGAACTTTTTATCGAGTGCTTATTTAATACTTTTCCATCTAAAAGGGGGACAATGTTGTTTGACAGCCTGCTGGATCAATTCTGAAGACCAGTCTAATTGCTGTAAAACAAGAACCCATAGAATACAGAGATGAACAGACACAGAATGGAGGGAAGGCTGGTCAGACAAGAGAAAAACACACCTCAAGTCAATTGGTAATGGAAAAAAAGACGGGTGCAAAATCTTTTCTTGGATTAAAGGGAGAAGAAAAAAGCCAGCCACTGGAAAAAGTCAAAGGTAAAGTGCAAGAGAAGCGACCCTCAAAAAGTCAAGTACTCAGCATACATAAATCTGACTCAAAGTTGTTCCTGAAACTAGAAGGTCAGAGGCTGAACTTCAAATGGAACTTACCTCCAGAAAAGACTAAAGAGCCATGTCTTGCTGAGGAATTAGGATTCAAGACACCTTCTGGTGTAAAACTCAAGAGGCAGTGGAAAATAGGAAGTACTCAGAAGACCCGAGGTGATGAGTATAGAGACGAAACAATCAAGGAAAATATGTTACTACTCAGTGGAGCCAAAGGGACTGGTGATCTTCCAGAGATCAGTTCAACTTCTTTGACTCAATTGAAGAAGCGACGGATAACGAGTTCTAGAGGACCAGTCCTCCAAGAGAATGAGAATTTGAGAGATTTTCAGAATAGGTTGGTAAAATCACAGGATAGATCAAATCAAAGTCTTCAAGTCATTAAAGTTGATAATGCCGAACCTCTTGCTTCCACAGCATTCATTGTTCCAACACCACACACAGCAGATCTAAAATATATGACACTCAATCAACTCAAGGCCGTGGCGAGGCAACTGAATCTGCGCGGCGTATATACTCTTTGCAAAGCTGAGCTGCAAGAAGTCCTTCACTTTAAGCTGCTAGCTAAAGGTCGGTCAACATAGAAGCGATCTCTAAATCCTCTTTTTGTTTGCATATTCTCAAATGAAACAGAAAAGAACTGTTTACAAGTTTTTTTGAGAAGAAAAGGAGCTCTCTATGGGAAAAAGGCGATACTAGCAAATGATGTTCATATAACCAACTGTACAGAGAAATGAAGTTTTGCTTATATAAAGAACAGATACGTGAGAAAGAATATAGAAATAGTTGATTCTAGGAATCATTATAGCCAAGTTCTTCCAGGAAGGCTTTACTAATTTTTGTTGATAATTACCCTTCTTTTGGTACTGAAATGATCATTACCCTGGTAATCAAGAACCTTCTTTTGTAGAGCTAAGTTTCATTTGTTGCTTAGTTTGCTAATTGAGCATGGCATTTTGCAGCTTCTTTTCTCTATAAATACAGTCGGGCATCTCCATAACAAGCTAAGTTTTTTATGGAACCAAATTTTATTTTATGTTATAGTATATGTTCTCTAGAACAGTACTTTGCTATAACGGGCAAAAAAATTCGGAACAAATAAAACTGTTACAAAGAGGTTTGACCGTATAGTGTTGATATGTAGGTTCTGATATTGTTAATACTTGGGCTGGTGTTGCTTTTCGTTTTATAGAACTTGGCCACTATATAGTTCTGCAGAAACATTGTTGTAGTAATCAAACATTTAAATTGTAGTTCTTCTATTCTGATATGCTGTATATTATTGTTAGGCGCAGATTTGTGACATCAGATAACTGTTATAGTTCTCCTTTATGAAAATGTTCAAAAACTAATGAGAAGAATTCAACTTTTTATACAAAATTTCCTGTGTTATTTAAATTACACATTCTATATCATGTCAGTGTGGAATTACTTCTATATTTCTTGTTTAACTATAATTCACGGATTAGGTTCACTTAACATAGTATAATTTTGATAAGCCATTTGAATTTACTAAATGTTAGTAATAGAAATGAGCATAATTAAGTTAGGAAGAATTACACAATAGATCACTCCATAAGGTGACCTTTAGTATTTTAGCCCACTTACAAGTTTACAAATGTGTAGCCAAATATCAATAAACTCATATCAGAATCTGTTTTTTGATTGTCCAGATCTTCCGGCGTGAAAGATCCTTGAGTTTTCGTTCTCCTTTTTTCCTCAAGTTTATACATACCTATCTCATCTACAAAAATGCAAAAACAGATGCGAGAAACCTAAAATCTCTTTTTCTTCAATGCTAATCTTGTTAAATTTTAAATATGATTTTGTGAGAAATTTGGAGTGGGTGTTGTTTGAACTTATTAGAAATAGTCTAAGTAGGTTGTATACAAAGTTTGAAGTCATTTGATGGAGTTTTGGACTAGTTTTGAACAAGAATTGCAAGTGAAATCGTATAAGAAGTTCGTCAGAGATATTATACACTTTTATACGACATTATACACTTTTATACAAAGAGGTACATTATGTATATAATTGTATAAAAGTGTATAAAGATGTATAAGCACTGTAAAAAATGTTCGTGATACTTATGTATATACGTGTAGAAGAAGAAGAAGAATATGTGCGAAATTTACTAAATACATGTAAATAATGTATTATTATGTATGAGAGTTGTTTATACACTATTATATACTATTTATACAATTTTATACAGATGAATCCTATCAATGGAACTTCACATGTTCTTCTTCTTTCCCGGGGATCTTCTGAAATTTAACTCAAATCTAACTTAACTCTACTCCAAATCACTTCAAATTTAAGTTTTGAACTCCTCTTGATGATTCCAATTAATTGGGACAACATCCAATCCAAACAACTAACAAATCAAAAAACGCAATTTGTGAAATCGAAGCGTTGAAACACCTTTAATGGTGACTTCTATTTTCCAAGTTTTTAATCAACCATTGAAATTAGAATTACACGTGGAGTGAGGATAAGACTGAGACCATGCCAATACCTTCTTTCTAGTTTGGTGATCCAACAACCTACCAAGTGAACCTCTTTAGTGCAAACACAGTTCTTTCCACTCCATTGAAGGAAGTGATCTTCATATGACTCCAAAAAACTAATTCTTTTATGTATTATTTTTTCTTATTCATCCAAATAGTGATTATCGACTTTGAACTTAGAGGAGCGTTGATAGAGAAAAACAATGATGGAGAAAGTTTGGGATGCAAAGTTGGGACACGAGGAGAAGAAGACAGAGAAAAGAAAAAAAAATTAAAAAGAGTGGGCTAATGGGTGAAAAGTAATTTTCACATTATATACAACCTAAGCCATATTGGGTAAGGGCTTCAAACGTGAGCTATTTTTTGATAAGCTACTGAGCCAAATGATAAGGAGTGTAATTCTCCCATTAAGTTAAGACCTGAGTTTTAATATCCACGAATGGTAAGAGATAGACAACTTAAAAGCTTCTCATTTTTTGGTTTTTAATTGAATATTGTTATTATAACGGAGAAATTCCCGACGGAAAATGGTGCAAACTAAGCCAATAATAAGCCTGCATCTCTATCATTCGCTTAAATATTAAGTTTTTGTCCCAACAGAGTCTGAATTTGTGCGTGCGCTTAACTCACACATCATGCATTGCGTTCTTACCACCAGTCCAAAGCCCCGAGAGCTATTGGTTGAACGTTTTTGCAAAACTTGAAAAGATTTTGCATGTATCTTCAAGTTTTTGAACATAAACGAAATCTAAACAGTTTGAGTAAAAAAAAAGCAATTAAAAATGTTCGTATATGCATAAAAACATATTCCACAATTTTCACACTTAATTCTACCTTTTTCCTTCAAGCTCATGTACTAAAGAATCAACAGTTTAAAATAAATCCTTTGCTAGCATGCAAGACGTGCAACTAACTTATGGAAGTAAAATAGCTAACATCCTGGAACATGTTTGGGATCAAGATCAAACTGTAGCTTTAGGAAGAACAACCTGCGATAAGGGAAAAAATCACGACACATTAGCACGGTGACGAGTATAAGCTAGTTCAGCTTAAGATATTTTCAAGCAAACGAGAACCTATTGATCGTATCATTGAACGTGGGATGCCTTATGCATCGGGCTGCCCTTTATACGTGTGCAACTGTCTTGACAGTAGCAAAGACAGGGCAACTTGCACAAAGTCTATTTTCCAACTCTTCTTGGCTTTTTATGAATGTAGTGTCCTAGCTAACTTGCGTACATTTTGACTATTTCACCTGGTACCGATACAAACATGGGTAACTCTGCCACCTAACATTCTTTTGTCTCTATTGGAATTGGAAACCTAGTCTTTCATAATTTTCATCTCACTTTATCGACCGCTAGCCCACACCCCTTGGAGCTTGAGTGTTCTAGTTTCCAACTTACTATCCAAATAATTGCTTATTTTACAAGTTGTTTTGTGATTAACAAAAATGAAATCTAGCCCTTGTCCTGAGTCACATTAATTAATAATTACAAATGTGCATTTTTCATTACACAGGGAGCATATACATGCAGTTACTCACTTTTTGACTCGCTGCCAGCAGCAAAGGCAAACGAATGTTGAAATATGTGACCTTGTCATTTAAAAACTTAAACTCTTAAATAGAGAACATTTTAATTCACTTATTTAAGTTTTCAACATACCTCCGCACGTGTGAGCCTAATTCTTTTTTCATACTTGACGAGGATATTCTTTTTTTTGATAATGGATTGTGGCGAGACTTGAACTCGGGACCTATGTCTGTTCTAATATCATGTCGGAGTTGAGTGATCATCCCATCTAAAAGCTTAAGCTCTTAAAGAGAGTTCATTTTTATTTACTTAAATTACGTCTCAACAAAGATTATGTAATAACTTGTGGATATCACATCCAGAAGCAACAACAACAACAACAACAACAACAACCATACCCGGTGATTTCCCTGGGTCTGGGTAAGCACTATAGCAGTAAAAAGTTTTATACCTCACTTCGACGCCAACTTGCTAAGAGCCTCCTCTAGGTTTCGAACTAGATGTTTGATTTGATATTTGAGCTTTGCATTCTCTGAAGTTCGTTCTTCCACCTGTTTATGTGCCTGAAATAAATTTAAGAAAAAAAATCAATCTTTAATTTGCGCCAACGCCATTTTCCGAAAAGGATGAAGAAGTAAAATCCAAATCTTCACCTTTTCTTTTTCTGCTTTGAGCTCAGCTGTAACATCGTTCAGTTTTGACTGGAGTTCAGCAACTGTTCTCTCTAATTCCTCAATTCTAGAATCTGAAGAACCACCAAAATGCACATAAACATGAAAAAGCACCAGAGTGCTCCTCAGGTTTAGACAGATGGGAAACCTTATGGATTAGAATCATTAACAATAGGAGATAGGATTGAAGGCTTCACCAACCTGTCTTACTAGCAACTGAAATTTCAAGTCTTGCCAATCGTTCCTTCATTCAAAGAAAATGTCTTTAGTATCATCTGATGGTCGTAAAGCAAGAAAAAGTTGCACACACACATGTATATATAGTCAACCTCTGCCTCATTTGTTCCGATATGTTTTGGTTGCTATAGTGAAGTGCTGTTATATAAAATATATATTATAACATAACATATAAATCGGTTCCAAGAAAAACTTGGTTTTTATAGTGAATGAGTGTTATACAGGGATACTGTTACTGAGAGATCTGACTGTATACTTAATCTATTAGGCGTTTTCTGTTAGTAGCAGCCGTTAAGAATGTAAAAACCTAATTTAGGATAAAATCTCAATGGTTACCTATAGACTCTGAGCCATATAAGGTATGCAAATGGTAGAGTTGGACTCTAATAAAGGAAAGCAGGACAAGAGGCCATAAAATTCTAGATGATTGCAACGCGCGCGGTATACATTCTTCAACTTATGTCCATATGTTCGTAAACTGTTGGAGGAGCATAATTAGAATGTGTTCTAAATTCTTCGAGAAAAATCACCGAGATAATTGTGTTAGTTATTAGTTTAGCCAGTTCCTAGTGCATGCCTAGGAAGAGTCAGTATTAGCCTTCAGGCAGTAACTTCAAATTCATTCTTCCTTGGAAGAAGAACATAATCTATGACACTGGCTTTAAGATGCACAAATGCCAAAGGATGGATACAACTACACTATTTGAACAAAAGCTATTAATTTAATAGATTTACTGATACAAATACATTGTTTGAGCAAAAGTTATGGAATTCGCCACAACCTATAGCCGGGCTACTAACTCCGCCCCTGGTCGGCTATATAAATACTCACTCTCCATTTAAGCTCAACTCATGTCATTATCATACCAATAACGCATGTCACGTCACAATAGCCAATGGCGTGAAGCTACCTGCGCTGGATTATGACTAAACGCCTCTAAGTCACATGTATTATGAGGATTCATTATGGATTGACAAATTTGCAATGCTACTGCAACCTTTGTCCTTTCCGAGCTGGGGAGTGGCAATAAGAGCAAGCTCACTCGGACAAAGTTTTTGTAGAACACTATTTTTTCCAGTGGACCAAATAAGGGGGAAAAGGGCATTAATACTAAATTATAACAGCATAAGTTGAACTCCAGATAAAAATGAATATAACTAAAGCAAAGATTTGTATAAGCTCAAAATATAACAAAAAAACCAGTCAGGTGTACTAAGTTTCTGCGGGGTCCGAAGAAGGACCGGACCACAAGGGTCTATTATACTCAACCTTACTCTATATTTCTGTAAGAGACCGTTTCCACGGCTTGAATCTGTGACCTCTTAGTCAGCAACAACTTTATCACTTACGCTAAGATTTCCCTTCTCGGAATATAACAAAATTGAAAGAAAATTCAAAACCCAAAAATCATTAAATCTATCAAAAGGAAAGCATAGAACTTTGACATTAATATCCATTAAAACATTAGATCCTACAGAAGAGAAATAGCACAAAACTTGAAGACTGAACAAGAAATATAAATTATATTAAAGAATTGATGTAAGAATGAGTTGAGATTAAAACCTCAGCTTCTGAAGCTCTCTGGTAAAAGGGTTTTAAGGTATCTTCAAGATTATTTGAATCCGCCATTTTCTGTTAAAAAATCAAAGCGCCGTAGCTGAGGGAGACTTTGCAAATCAGCTTTCTCAGAAAACTTAAGCATTAGCCAATAGAATGTTGCCTTTAGTAAGAGGAATATTGTTTTACTTTTTTCTTTGCCTTTTTCTTTTTAGATAAGTTTAGTAGATTTTCACGGTTCGATTTGGATCAATTTTTCTCTAAACAATAACCAAATCAAGTAAGTCAATTTTTCAAATATTAAAATCAAGCCAAAGCGTTTTTTTATTGATTCAGTGTATGTCGATTTTTGTCAGTTTTTTGATTCGCCATTTATCGGTTTTTTCTTAAATATGAAATACACTACCAAACACATATTTCGGCATTTACATTGTTAACATACACTATTAAACCAAATGATCTTTGAAAAATACATCATTTACTAAGATATATTGATAATAATTAAATCAATAGCTACGGCACTTTACAAATCAGCTTTCTCAGAAAGGCATTAGCCAATTGAATGTTGCCTTTAGTGAGAGGAATATTGTTTTACTTTTTTCATTGCCTTTTTCTTTTTGGATAAGTTGGTAACCTTTTTTTTTTTCCTTTTTCTTTTTTAGCTTTTGCCTTTGGGGGTCGTTTGGTAACCGCGTGAGATAGAATTTGAGATTATTTTTATCCAATATTTGATTGGGCGGAACTATATACAGAGAAGAGGGGTCACTGGACCTTGTTAACCTCGACAAAAGTTTTAGATATATATGTGTATATATGTTGACAATGGTTATATATTTTGCCTGGAACCCTTATGATCAAAAAGTCCGATCATGTGCTCCACCACCTTCAAATCTTGGGTACGCCTCTGTGTTTGATTATAGCTATTAGTTAGTACCGATATAATATTTATACCAAATTTTTTGTATTAACTATCCAAGCATAATAACAATCTTGGGATTATAATTCTGAAATTATTAATCCTTAGATATCCTATTTTGGGAACCAAACAGCCCCTTATGGTTTTACTAGTAACCTTGCTTTTTTTATTTTTGGTTGGTTCGAGATGTACAATTACTTACCATATTGTTTTTGACATTTTCTTATTTTTTCCATTCCAAAAAACGAGTTTAACTTATTTAAACAACGGTTTAAAAGGAAAATTAAGTTACACCTACTATCAAATTTTGAGACAGGTGGAAAAAAGAAGTTTCACAAAACAAATATATGAAAGAACTATAAAATTGTGTAAAAAATTCTTTTAGTGACGATGTACATAACTTAAATTCAAAAAAAAAAAAAAAAAAAAAAAGGAGAAACAAGATTTTCTCTCGAAGTATATTTTTGCCTTTATTACAGCTGTATTTTGTAACATAAGAAAATTTTGGCAACCATTATTTTGTTTTGCCTCTTGAATCCTAGGTAAAATTAATTTTCGATCCATTCAAAATGTGAAGAAATTATTATTTTTATACCGAAATGAAGCACTTTCATATACAAAGACAACCAAATGCACTGAGCTCTCCTTTCGCACACAGGAATACCAGAAAAGACACCAATATAGGTATATGGTCTATTGTGCGAAATATTGTTTTTCATGTTAGCAAGAGACTGTTAAGCACAAGGTTCGGAAAAAGACCAATATACTGTTAAGCACAAGGTTCGGAAAAAGACCAATATATCATATAAGGTCAACTGTACGAAACTTTACTTTGCATGTTAGCAAGAGTCTGTTTCCACTATTTAACCTGGTGACTCGCTTTTCCTGTTGCACCAAGGATTCCCCAATTTCACCTATCAATCTAACATAAGATATAAAAAGAATAGAATCAAAGAACACTATACGTTAGGCAAAGTCACAAACCTTTTCATTCTTGTTTTATTGTAGCAGTCAGCTGGTTTTTGTTTCCCATGATTATAGTGTAGTTTGGTTAAATGGGAGCTTTAGTGTAACTGGTAAAATTGCCTTCATATCATATGACCAGGAGGTCACGGGTTCGAGCCGTAAAAATAGCCTTACACATAAATGCAGGGTAATGCTGCGTTCAAAAGACCCTTGTGGTCCGGCCCTTTCCCGAACCTCGCACATAGTGGGTGTTAGTCACAGAGCTGCCCTCTACAGTGTAGTTTGTTAAGCATACTTGCAGCAGCTATAAATCAAAACCTTTTATACACCTAAAGAGCAAATAGGCTTCAAATTCAAAATGAATATCAAGAAATTAGGACCAAGTTATGGTAAATTTCATCAGTACAAATTATCAAATATATATGTTTTCTTCACCACATATAACACTACATCCAATTTGAACCAGTCTATATACTTATTCATTGCTTAATTTCTAAGTTATTTGTATGAACTATTGATCAAGGTTGTCCAAGAAGTGAAGGCCTGTAGAAGGCATGGCTTTGCGCAATCTCAATCCGATCACGTGGATCGTTCAAGTTTTCATCTCTCAGTGCCTGAAGAATAGCCATTGGCCCTTGTTCCCTGGAAGTACAACAACCACATAAAGATGTTATCTCTTAAAATGGAAAATCGCTCATCGTTCTCGTTTTCAAGTTTTACTAGCATGGTAGCAGTCCATTGATTATGCACGTAACTATAAGAGTTTTAACGTATATACATTGAATGTGTAAAAGAATTTCTAAACTATCAGGTCATGTAAACGATAACTATAGGCAATTGCCCATAACAAGTGGAGTCAGTTACCTCGAAAACAAGGCAAACAACCTGATAAAACATGTTAAATTACATAGACAGTGTAAAAGCTCTTTATATCGTAAGTGTATATACGTTAAATTCTATCTATAACAATAATTCCTGCGCATTTTTATTTTCGAGTTCATATAATGGTATTAGCAACAAATTTCAAGCAACATCTACATGTTCTGTTGTGCAAAGACTTACCTTTTTATGAGTATCTTGTACAAAGTCTTCAAGATGGGGCACAGCTCAACTGGGGCAACCGGCTTATTCTCTCCGGGATGTAACACATTCAAGCTTGACTGACTTAGAAGTTCATAGAATGCTCCGACAGCAGAAACTCCCTATACAAGAGGTAAAAGAACGCCACTGGTTGGAAGCTTAGAAGTTCTTACAGCAAAAGACAGAGCTGAATATATTGATGCATTGGTATAAATGAAAAAGAGCGATTGCGTAGGAAACTTCAGGATCAAAACTCAGTGTCTAATCCAAACATCAAGTATCCATTTCCAATCTACAACTAGAATTAGAATGATGGCACTCATACATATTATTTTTTTCTTTCTTCCCATTCGTAAAAGAAAGAGAGACAAATGACGGTAATCTATGCTTATCAAGTCTTATGCATGCCATATATTGTAGATAGTATGTTTCTAGAAACATCCATAGGTTTTGTTAAGATTTTATTACCCATCGACTTTTGACAGCATATATGGTAATTTCTCAAAGAAGAAAAGAATTTCTTGTCATTGCCAAAATCAAAGGTAAGTGTGAAGTTTCAGTCTTGTTGGCAATACTAATCTACATCTCCTGAATTATTTAAAGGGCAGTCCGGTGCATGAAGCATCCTGCGCTCACGCAGGTTCGGGGAAAGAACGCACCCTACGGGGTGTGATGTAGACAGTCTACCCTAATGCAAGTATTAGTGACTGCTTCCTGATTGTCTGAAAAAATCATGGGATCTAGTGATATATCAAAAAGAAGAAAGATCCTAAGCTAAAATCTCAAAGCCACAGTGTGTCTAATGGTAAGTGCTCGACACCATACATATGCAGATTGAGTCCGATGTAAAACAAAATAGAAATTCTATTTTGTTAATAATGAGCACTCCATAAGAAGGTAGTATGTTGTTCACATTGAGCTAAGGTCCCCACTTTAAATTTGACATTAAAGATGAGAGGCAGTAAAAAATGCAAACCTGGATTGTTCCTTTGCCGCTAATGCTATCACCCATATCGAGACTCAGTTCTCCCTTAGCTATCATTTGACCATACCAAGCATTACGACCTTTCAACAATGTAACATACGTATCAGCTAGCAAAGGCCCTGCAAGCCTTTCTGGTTCTTCCGTCAACAAATACGTGATGAATATCATCTCTGATGTACAATGTGCAAAATATACTGATTTGCTCGTAGCACTCTCATTTGTTAGTGCAGCTACCATCCCTGGAATCGAAAATAAGGGAGAATATAGTCATAGAATTCGAGTTAGGTTCCTAATTTTAGCTGGTTTCCTAATAATAAAGCTTGCTAGAAAACAGATGAAGAATCAAATAGGAATGGATTTAACCTGAAGAATAAAACCCTCAGACAAATGAACATTGAGATCGGCCAGGACTTACCAGCTCCAATGGCATAGACATTCTTCAAGCCTCCCATGACTTCGTGTGTTACAAGGTCACTGTTGTCCCAAACAATAAAATGAGGTTGCCTTAAGAACTTTGCAAGTGGTTTTCTCCATTTTTCTGATCCACAAATCCTAGCATTGGCATACTCTTTGTTGTAAATCTCCGAGGCGATATTTGGTCCACCAAGATAAAGGATGTTCTGCAATGGTACTCCAGCTGCAACGAGTAGATGATATTGTTAAGAAACTAAAAGGCTAAGCTTTTTCCTGTTCTTTTACAACTACTAACATATCGATGAATGACTTCCATTTTTCTTTTCCATTATATCATGTTTCTGAGATATGCGAGGTGAAGCATTAGACCAGCATCAGAAAATTTTAAAATTTCTAGAATTGTTCCCTGGCGACAAGTTTTAGTTTGTTTAACAAACATGGGATTCAAACAGCAGTGAAGCATCGCATATTTTCTAAACTATCACATTTCATACTTAAGCAAATTCTATTTCATTTCTGTTTAGGAATTTCTATTGGTTAAGTAAAGATTAGCTGGAAACAAGATTTAAAGCAAGGCAAAGATAAAACCTTACTTGCCCGATTAATCATCTGCGTAGGAGTAATAATATGAGGAACTGGATCTAGTTCAGCCTCTATACCCTTTGCTAATGAAATGATAATTGGTACAGTTAGTCTTTCCTTCCAATACTTGCTGATCTCCATAAACACTTCTCGCGTTTCAGTCGAGGGCAATCCGTTTATCACAACATCAGCATCCCAAACAGCTTCTTGCAAGTTAGTCACAACCTTCAATGGACAAAGTGGTGTATCAATCATGTTTAAGCAGAAACCATCTTTCAAGATTTCATCCGCATATAATGTCCGATCGCCTAATCTCGCCTCGACATACTTGAGATATGCACATCTCCTAATCAACCTCCTTAACACATCCTCCCTTGAATTGATCACCTCAAATAAATGTTCTGCTGTGGCTCTATCCACACCTCTACCTGCCCTTCTCCATATCCTAAGTTGAACCTTATCGCGAAATTGGCCATAACTATCTTGGAGCAAAGCTGCAAATACACTGCCCCAAGCACCAGCTCCAACACAAACAATTCTCAACAAATCACCATTAGCCTTACCCAGAATATGCCTAAGTTCATCAAGTTTCTCCTCTAGGCCATTGTGATTATGTACACTCCCATTTGAGTACACATTATTTCCACTTTTCACCTCAATACTACCAACCATTTTCTTTCAAATAAAGAACCCCACAAATCTTTACACAAAAAACAATCTAAAACACCTCAAAAAGGTATATAAAAGAAGAATCTTTAAATCACTCCCTTTTCAAGATTTATCTCAACCAATGAATTAGATAGTATTGTCAACAAAACTATTTCAAGAATTTGGGGAGAAATTAAACAACCCTTTCTTATAAAAAGAAGCAAAACCCCTTCTTAGAAAATATATTGGCAAATATCACTATTCATACATTATACTATAAAGTTTTCTTGCCTAGCTCATTCCTCACATTAACTAAATTCTTGAAAACTTCTTCAATTTTCCACTTGCTTCCAAGTTATGATAACCACAAAAAGAGGAGAATCTTTTTACAAGTAGAAATTCTACCTAAATCAGAACTAATTTTCCTCTCTCCTTATCTTTTTCAAACCAACTAATTCTTTACAATTTTCTTCATTTCTCCACTCCTAAAGCAATAAAGAAGCTGACAAAGCACTATTATGAAAATACTATTTTTGTGAACTTGGATTTTGCAGACAGCTTAGTATTGTCCGCCTGAGTTTGGTTATCTACCCAGCAGATAATTTTCCAAAAAAAATTAATTAATTAATTAAAACTAGCAAACAAAACTTTACGTGTTGGATACTACAAAGATTAAGTCAAAAAACCAAGAAAATACTCAAACAGAGATATTAAAGCATGAGAAGCTAGCTAGCTGCAACTGTTGCTTTAACAAACATTTAAATCAAGAAAATAAGAATTGCATGCAAAATGTACAGTTTTGCAGCAACATAATGGTGACCCTATTCATAAAAATAGTTCCATATTTGATACATATCACTTTCTTACAAGATATAATACACATGCATGTGTGTATATATATATATAGGTATAATTAAGGGGTAGAGGGTGTGAGGGTGGGGCAGAGGCGGAGTCAAGATTTCAATCTTATGGGTTCTAAATTTTAGAACCACGATTTCAAGTGTTAGTGACTGAGTTCTAAATTTAATATTTGTACATATTTAATGAATTCTAACAAATACACTGTTTGAACAAAAGCTACTGAATTCGGTCGAACCCGTTGTTCGGCTTGTGCCTACGCCCCAGTGTGGGGTTAATATAAGGTGTTTATATTGATAGATATAGTTGTTGAATGTATAGGGGAGGGTGCCATTGCATTAAAGTGTTTTTAGACACTCTGCCAACCTCCTAGACGGTCATTAATAACAGAGATGGAGTTAGGTGAACTGTTTCTTTTTTCTTTCGGAAATGACATTGTATAGTCGCTTTTAAAATAATAGCCGAAAAAATATAATTTTTTTGTATATTTATACATTATTCATGTTATATACAAAAATTATATAAATTTTATACGCTTTTTCAACTACCAAATATAAACTACTATCGCGGTCTAAAAGTAATAATACCCCTTTTTTTCCTCCTTTCTTCTGCTATATGAACTGCATTCTTTTAATAAGTCATATAAATTGCCATAATAATAAGTTACTCGTAATTGTCTTTTAAGAAATTTGATCGTGTAAACATTATTATACCATAAATGCATATAAAATCATGCTAGAATGCCAATTGAATTTATTAAAATAGAAATTTTTATTGTTACACTTTAAGTGATCTAATTGTGTACAAATTTGTTTATTCAAGGAGGTAAAGTTTAGGTGTTCAAAAATTATGCGAGAAATATATACGTTGTGTATAAAGTGTTACACCCCATGTTTTCGTACGTGAGAGTACATCGTAAGTCAATTGATGTAAGCTCAG
>ML429989.1:2099-86689 GCA_005239525.1 Nicotiana knightiana
TATAAGAAGTATCCGAGAAAGAATTCACCAACGGGGGAAACCATTACCTTAGACCTTTATTATTATTGTTTACATTAAATTGTTAGTCAATTACTAGTTTATTATTTCGTTAGTAGAATTAGTTAAACAACCCAATTTGATATTCAAAAGTCTTAAGAAAAGTGATTAAGTAACAGTGTAGTATTTTATAGACTCAATTGATACGTTCAATTCTCTGTGGGATCGACTTTGGGCTTAATACCCCAGATTATATTTGCAGAGCCCGTTTAGTCTTTTTATAAGACATAGTTGAGCGTGATCATAGGCGCGGGCCATTCTTTGTTGGTACAACTGCCCGTGACAAACCGTGGCCATTATTTTCTCATCAATCAGGGTTAATTATTCCAGTCGGGTTTTGACCCATTCATCATCCTCAATTTCAGCTTCAATAATGATCCGAAGATAGGGAATTTCAACTTCTGCAGGTACTACGACTTTAGTTCCATAAACCAATAAATAAGGCATAGCTCCAAACGAGGTGTGCACAGTCGTGTGATATCCCAATAATGCGAAAGGCAATTTATCGTGCCGTTGCCTAGTACTTTGAATCATTTTTCTGAGGATTTTCTTGATGTTTTTATTGGCTGCTTCAACGGCATTGGCTTTGGGCAGGTAAGGGGTGGAATTACGGTGTGTGATTTTAAACTGTTCACATACCTCCCTCATCAAGTGACTGTTTAGATTTGCAGCATTGTCAGTAATGATAGTTTTTGGAATACCAAAACGACAGATAATGTTGGAATGCACAAAGTCCACGACGTCTTTCTTAGTGACGGCTTTGAATGTAACTTCTTCGACCCATTTTGTGAAGTAGTCGATAGTAACCAAGATAAATATGTGTCTGTTTGAAGCTCTCGGCTCGATTGGCCCAATGACATCCATTCCACAGGCAACGAACGACCAAGGTGCTGACATGAGATGTAACTCTGAGGGTGGTGGATGAATTAGGTCGCCATGTATTTGACACTGATGGTATTTACGGACAAAACTGAAGCAATCTTTTTCCATGGTCATCCAGTAATATCCTGCCCGCAGGATTTTCTTTGCGAGGACGTATCCGTTCATATGGGGACCACATACTCCTAAATGCAATTCGTTCATAATCTTTTTAGCTTCTTTGGCATCCACACACCTTAATAGGTTTAGATCCGGAGTTCTTTTATACAACACTTCTCTGCTTGATAAGAAACTACTGGCGAGCCTTCTAATGGTTCTCCTTTGGTCTCTGTTGGCCTGCTCCGGGTATTCTTTTGTTTTCAAGAACCTTTTAACATCATGATACCATGGCTGGACATCAGGCTCTACTTCAACCGTGTTACAATAACCATGTCTTTCTCGGATTTGAATCTCCAACGGGTCAATATGGACATTGCCCAAATATGGCAGCATTGCCGCTAAGGTAGCCAATGTATCATCTAACTCATTGTGGAATCCAGGAATATACCTGAATTCAACGGATTTAAATCACTTGCTAAGATCTTCCACATGTTGTCTATATGGAAGAAGCTTGACATCTTGAGTTTCCCATTCCCGTTATGCTTTCTTAATGATCCAATCGGAGTCTCCCATGATTAACAACTCCTTTACATCCATATCAATTCCCATGCTCATGCCCATTCTGCAAGCTTCATATTCATCAGTCTTGTTTGTACAGAAGAACTGAAGACGGGCGGTGGCTGGATAGTGTTGTCCCGTGGGTGAAATCAGGATTGCCCCAATCCCAACACCTTTTGCATTTACAGCTCCGTCAAAGAACATTCTCCAAGTATTGGTGTTTTCCGGAGTTATCTCAACTAAATTTACTTCCTCGTCTGGGAAATAAGTACTCAAGGGTTGATTGTCACGACCCAAAATCCATAAGGCCATGATGGCGCCGGACACCACTGTTAGGCAAGCCAATCTTTAATTAGTTGAAATAGATTCCTGTTTTAACATTTTTGAAATCATTGTCTTTAACTTGTTACGTAATAACTAAACAAAATTCGTTAAGTAAATAAAACAGTTTAACATTCCATTTTTTTATAAAATACATCCCATACACATCCCAGAACCCGGTGTCACAAGTACATGAGACATTTCTAAGAATTTTACAATTTCTACAAAGCTTGTACGAAATACAAGTGGACAAGGAAATTAACGTAATGTAATACAATACGAGGGAGACTCCATCAGTTGCGGATCGCCTCCGGATGATGCACCTCGCCTAAGTCCCCAAACCAGCCACGTCCCTATGAAGGTACCTGTGTAATAAAAATGCACAACAAGTGTAGCATGAGTACGAAAACAATGTGTACTCAGTAAGTCTCCCGCCTAACCTCAGAGAGGTAGTGACGAGAGGTCGAATTAGACACTTGCTAGAGGTCAATTTAGTATATTCAAGTGTGACACTAAGCATGATTATCATAGGCAATTTATTAAAAATCAGGAATAAACAATATCAACCCTTCCACATTTAACACTTTAACTCTTCGCCATTTCAATAACAATTAATCAACCATGGGTGATATAATCAAATAACAAATAATCAAAGGGAAGGAACAACTTCTTCCAAAAATTATAATAACTTTAAATCTCTGTCATTTCAGTTGACAACTTAAAATTCCAGGACAGTAATCAGGCAAAATCACAGCAAATACGCAGTAAATATCATGCGCAAGCAATGCCGAGGGTCGAACGGGCCGAACCAACAATAATAAACTGTGCACTGCCGAAGGGTCGAACGCTCGAACCATAGATGCATCTATTTTTTTTCCCGTTCGCGAATCGATCATGCGACACGGTCAACATAAAAATAATAAGGCTAACCTTCTCGTGAATCATACCTGTGACTCAGGTGCTCATATGTACACATATTCACATAATAAATCCGCATTTTTATCAAGAAAGCAGTTACTCAGGAAAGTGGTAAAATTCTTCTTAAAGGAACATGAAAAATAGCTTTTAAATCTTTGTTTTGAAACTCATTTGCCAAGTTCAATAATATTCAATAATATAACCTTATCAAGAACACAATTATCCACAGAGGAATCAATTCTCTTTCTAGGTGATTAAGAAAATGAACTCTAGTCTTCTTATGGATTCAATTCATTATTTCGATCATATTAGCGGTCTAATATTACCGGCAAGATCACAAGTACAACAAGGCATGCTAGTGGGTCCTAGACAACCCGGACATGGCATAATAGTAGCTACACACAGACTCCCGTCACCTCGTGTGTACGTAGCCCCCGCAGATAGTAGCACATACTTAATTAGTTCACCTAGGGGGACAATTCCCCCTCACAATGTTAGAAAGGAGAGTTACCTCCCTCCAAAATTCCATAACCGGCTTCCAAGCCCTTCCGATGACTCAAATCTATGCACAACGCCCCAAAACTATCCAAATAACGACAAACCAATGAAAATATACTCTAATATTCGTTAACAATTCAAATCATATAAACTCCCATCTCCGCTTAAGGAATTGACTAAAATGCACTTGGGCCCACGTGCCCGGATTCTGAAATTTCTCAAACATATACCCTACCCATAGCCTTACTAACTCAAATATACAATTTACCCTTAATTTCATGCTCAAATTCGTGGTAGAAATCCAAAATACCATTTCTAGGTTTTCTTCAATATTGCCCAATTTTTCCACAATTTTTCATGTCTAACCCAAGCATATAACTTGTATTTATCTTAAAAATATAAAGAATTTGCATACCTAGTAATGCTTGATGGAAATACCCTCTTGAAGCTCCTCCAAATCGCCCACACCAAGTGAAGAAATGAACAAATGGCCAAAATCCCGTTAAAAATAACACACTGCCCAGGTGACCCTCCTATGCGATTGCACAACATGCTCCGTGATCGCATAGGCCAACTATGCTACCTCACCAATTCACTCAGTGCATTCGCGACACAGCACCTGCATTCGCACAGGCAAAGTCCCAGAAGCCCCTAATCATACACTGTGCGACCGCACATTAAAGATTATGATCGCACAAGCCATAAGCCTGTAGCCTCAAATTTTCCCTCTGTGCGATCGCACAACTACACCTGCGATTGCATAGGCCAATGCAGCAGCCCCCAAAATCCTTCTCTGTGCGATTGCATACCTCCAATTGTGATCTCATAGGCCAAAATTCCAGCCCCTCTCATTTCTTCCGCGATCGCACAACTAGGACCGCGATCACATTGCACAGAAGATACACCAGCAAACAGCAGCAGCAAATCACTCAAAAATGACCCGAAACCACCCCAAAACACACCCGAGGCCCCGTCCAATCACAAGACTCAGTCCCATAACATCCCACGAATTTGCTCGAGGCTTCAAATCACATCAACAACGCCAAAATCACGAATCGCACTAAAATTCAAACTTTATGAACTTAGAAATTTCGAACTTCTACATCTGATACCGAAACCTATCAAATCACATTCGATTGACCTCAAATTTTGTACACAAGTCATATTCGACATTATGGACCTGCTCCAATTTCTGGAATCGTATTCCGACCTCGATATCAAAATTTCCACTTCCGGTCGGATTTCTCAAAAACCTTCAAATTTCTATCTTTAGCCAAATTACTTCAAAATGACCTACGGACATCCAAATTCACTTCCACTCGCGCTCCCAACTCCAGAATCACCATACAGAGCTATCCCCAGGCTCAGAATCCTAAACGGACATCAATAACATTGAAATGCTTTACATCCCAAATTTATGGAATTCTTCTAAAATGCTATCTTCCATAATATACGTCGAAACACTCCCGGATTATCCAAAACCCGATCCGTACATACGCCCAAGTCCAAAATCATCATACGAACCTGCAGGAACCTTCAAATCCTGATTCGGAGGATGGTCACTCAAAATTCTAATCTTAGTTGATTCTTCCAACTTAAGGCTTCCAGATTGAGAATTTTCCTTCCAAATTAACTCTAAACTTCCCAAAATTCAATTCCGACCATGCCCGTGGGTCATAATACCTGAAACGAAGCTGATTACGGCCTCAAACTGTTGAACGACGTGCTAGAGGTCAAAACCACCGTTCGGGTCGTTACATTCTCCCCCACTTAAACAGACGTTCGTCTTCGAACTTGCTAAGAACTGCTCTGGAGTTATCTGAAATCACTGTTTAACACCTCGAGCACCTGCCCGTGCTACCACAACCCAGTTGAGCAAATTAGCTTGATCAAATCTGAAGATATCCTCTTTTATCCATACCATAAACTTAGAATCCAGTTCCAACACTTCAAATTCTCTGCCAGGCCTAGTTCCAATATAAAAACCATATCAACTACCACACGACATACAAGAACATGACTACATACCTTCGCTGAATCAGCATCATGCACCGCATTACTCATCATCTGACCACAATGACACTCCCTGAACTTTAATAGCCAAAATTCCACGAATCTGATACTCCCAATGCACCTCATGATATATATATACATCCTGCTATAATGTTGGTGATACCACCACAATGGAGGAGATGTGTAGAAATTCATAATCAACTGACGAGTTAACAAATCATTGAATATCTCCTCTTGACTAGAATCATCACCTCATTACGAACCAAATAATGGTATTTGTTCTTTAATATAGTCCACATAATCTTATCGCGCTGATCCCTGATCCAATAATCTCGTCTCACCCAGTATGAACTGTTCAGACAACAAATCACCCCAAACATGACCAACAACCTCACATTATACCACATCGCGCCAATAGGCCATAACTCGAACATGATAAATAAGAAATGACTCGGGAAGGGACTATTCAACTGACGCAACTAATATGAACTTTCCTCAGAAAATAGGAAGTAAAACATAAGAAAAATAAATATAGTAACCTTACTCATCATCACACTATTGCGGCGTGCAACCCGATCCAAATAACATACCCGTGGCAACGTGCCACCCGATCCACACATAAAATTCACATAAGGAAATATACACGAAGCTGAATTGCTCACTATTGCACATTACCGAATATCGGTGACAAGCACACTAAGTGCATAATACCATCCTGGGGAGACTGATAAGGCTGTATGCTACAAAACTCAAGCACAACTGAGGTGCGATATATATATATATATATATATATATATATANCTCACATAACATCACCACTACGCGAGACCTCAACACATAAGAAATTATTAAGCCGTTTCACAACTCACACAGCACAATCATAATATTACATGGATTTGATGAAGACGAAACAACACCTGATATTCCAACACCCCTCCTTGAGGAGAGCTATACTGAAATGAACACATCTGCCTCACATGAAGCCCATAATCTCGTTTAAATCCATTCATACACTTCAAGCAGATTCTGCTCGCAATGAATTAGGCTAATAGCCTTACCTGGGTCCACGTTAACCCACTTCCTCTCATAATACGCAAGAACAACCATCACGGCCAGGACAACACCCGACAATCCACAACCAAATGAACTGAACGCCTTCCAGGCATAAATCCTCAAAAAGCAATATTGCACTTCCTTATACTTGGTCTAAATCTTCAACCAATCAGGTGACTACATGTCACACCTATAAAATCTTCCCATGGTCACACTCCCACGACCTTCCACGAAGTAACAAGTCTGCACATCCATAACACCGACCACACTAAGGCCGCAAAACACATCAAGAACCCATGACCAGGGTACAAAGCCTCTCTCACCGAATATCGATCTCTGGTGACACTGAAGATAACACCAGCTTACTCTGAACTTTTAAGTCACTTTTTCTTGATCATCCAAGCTCATGACATCCTTGTTAACACCGAACCGAAATCTCGATTCCTTACTTCCAGTTACATACCGCTTACCGCTCCTAACATGCAAATGTGAGATTGCGCAAGAACTCCATCATAACTCCTGAACCACTAACAGGGGAAACACCTCATCATATAGAAACTTCTTACTTACCTCAATTCAGGAGAACAATAACAACACTCAAGTGAATTCTCACAATCACAACATGCAAACCCTTAAGTAGTGGTCTGAACCGCCATAAACCTTCCAGGATCCGCCTACACCTGGCAGGCCATAACACTCTAATGCTCCCAAATCAAATCTGTTATGGCGACCATCAAACCTCACACACACTGTGCAAACCACACGCATAACTCAATCATACTGACAAAACTGATCACTACCGCACATGTGCCATTTCAACCATGGCTAATCAATCTATCTTCTTTTAATCATCTTCAATTTCCTCAGGAATAATAGTAACTTCCTTCAACTCATCAAAAAATCAACCCTCACTCATCCCGAGTGACCTTGATTCACGAGACCATGCTGCCTAAATCCCGCAACCCGCCTCATACCCTCCTGATAATCTTTCTACAACCCTGAGTTTATTTCTCTCACTCCTCTAATGCTATCCTACATGCTGAAACATATCATAGAACACTCCAACCATCTTCCTTTTTCTCAGAAATTACTCTGTAAAAGCTAGATTCTTGATCATACTACTGCCTGAAACCCTTTACTAGGACCTCTATTGAGAGTCACCCACTCTGTCTGGCCCCGAATACAATCAACCCCAAGGTTCTTCTAGCACACGAACATCCTCTTAATGAAGTACATCACTGAGTCACTACCCTTACACTCGCTTATGCCTTAAGCATAAATTCTGAATCTCTAAAAGCCTAACCCTGGTCCAACAGGGCCAACTTTTGCACACATTCATCAAATCCCACGCACAATCACCATTTTACTCCTTTCCCTTAGCTGTAATAGCTTGCCAACATGCCGACAATCTGCGACCCTATGGTAACACAATCCTACAACCCATCTGCAGGTGGTGGGACTCCCCCACTTAGCCCGAAGCTACTCCTTGCACCACTCTAGACCCTGTTGAGATCCTTTCCCCTTTGTTGACATGACCTTGCCCAACCAATCGGACCAATTCTTCCAAATTCTCTTGTTAGCACTCCCTAAATACTCAAATTCTCTAGCATCATTCACACATTCTGCCTCCTACCGAATAGCCACTAGAATCCCTCAAAAAACTTGCCAACCATCCCACCGCTAACCTATTCACAGGAGATGACCCACCTGTGGAAATCACCCACGGACACCTTCCAACGACGCTGAAATGCAAACTCTCTATGACATCAATACCCCATCCTACGCTTTGCTTCATTTACCAACTTTACTAGTTCGTCCGCTCCTCATGGACATCCATTAAATGCGCGACAATACCTTCAAGTTCACCACTATGCTGCCGCTCCCCCACTTTGCGACTGCTCGACTTCTTCTTCTTACACCTGGCCTCCTAGAAATGGAACCACCGCCTAGCCTCAATTCAATATCATTCTCTGTAGCTCTTAAACCAGAAGATCACCACGACTTCAAACTCTCCGTAGATCATCTATCTCGAGATGCCTTCAATATCAATACTTATCCAGTACTGAACCACCGCCCCTCACGGTCTCTGACAACCGCTTCTTCAATACGTATTCACAATACTCTGACCCACTACAACCGAAGAATTATAACACCGACAGACTTAACACATTCCATTCGATTAGTGACGACGACATCACATCACAGGTGCATATCCCACCTCACTTAAAACACCAAGCCTTACTGCTTTATCAACCCCAACCGGACCATTCATAATCCAAATGCCTTTATTCTGCCGGAACTAAAATACCGAAATCACGCTTTGATAAGACCTCCCTTCAAACCATTCATCAGGACTCAACATATGGGCAAGCATTCTATCATAATATCGACATCGCGCGATGACCAATCGTAAACATCATCATAACCTGAGCATAACCTCAAAGCTTTTAGTAACACAGCTACTGAGCTGAAACAACATAGTATCCTTCCACAAGGCAACGATAATAGCCTCAATCAACTTCGCAGGGAGAAACATCTCGCACCATACCTATATCACCATTTCAATTCCTCAAATTCCTAATTCATAGCAAGCGCTTCGCGACGCGTAAGATTGAGTAGGAATAAACACAGGCATAAGCCTCAAAGGAATCGAATCGCCCGAGGAGGACTCAAGAAGGGAAGTACTCCTAACAACCCTATAGCCTCTCGAAGATAAGTACAGACGTCTCCCTACCGATCCGCAAGACTCTACTAGACTTGCTCATGACTCGTGAGACCTAAGGGAACCTAGAGCTCTGATACCATGTGGTCACGACCCAAAATCCATAAGGTCATGATGGCGCCGGACGCCACTATCAGACAAGCCAATCTTTAATTAGTTGAAATAGATTCATGTTTTAACATTTTTGAAATCATTGTCTTTAACTTGTTACGTAATAACTAAACAAAACCCTTAAGTAAATACAACAGTTTAATATTCCATTTTTTAATAAAATACATCCCATACACATCCCAGAACCCGATGTCACAAGTACATGAGCAATTTCTAAGAATTTTACAATTTCTACAAAGCTTGTCCGAAATACAAGTGGACAAGGAAATTAAAATAATGTAATACAATACGAGGGAGACTCCGTTCAGCTGCGGCTCGCCTCCGGATGATGCAACTCGCCTAAGTCTCCAAACCAGCCATGTCTCTATGAAGGTACCTGTGCAATAAAAATGCACAACAAGTATATCATGAGTACGAAAACAACGTGTACTCAGTAAATCGCCCGCCTAAACTTAGAGAGGTAGTGACGAGAGGTCGAATTAGACACTTGCTAGACGTCAATTTAGTATATTCAAGTGTGACACTAAGCATGATTATCATAGGAAATTTATTAAAAATTTGGAATAAATAATATCAACCCTTCCACATTTAACACTTTGACTCTTCGCCATATCAATAACAATTAATCAAACATGGGTGATTTAATCAAATAACAAATAATCAACGGGAAGGAACAATTTCTTCCAAAATTGTAATAACTTTAAATCTTTGTCATTTCAGTTGAATACTTAAAATTCCAGGCCAGTAATTAGGCAAAATCATAGCAAATACGCAGTGAATATCATGTGCAAGCAATGCCGAGGGTCGAACGGCGTGGACCAACAATAATAAACTGTGCACTGCCGAAGGGTCGAACGGCTCGAACCATAGATGCATCTATTTTTCCCCGCTCGCGAAACGATCATGCGACGCGGTCCACATAAAAATAATAAGGCTAGCGTGCTCACGAATCATACCTGCGACTCAGGTGCTCATATGTAAACATATTCACATAATAAATCCGCATTTTTATCAAGAAAGCAGTTACTCAGGAAAGTGGTAAAATTCTTTTTAAAGGAACATGAAACATATCTTTTAAATCTTTGTTTTGAAACTCATTTGCCAAGTTTAATAATATAACCTTATAAGGAACACAATTATCTATGGAGGAATCAATTCTCTTTCTAGGTGATTAAGAAAATGAACTCTAGTCTTCTTAGGGATTCAATTCATTATTTCGATCATATTAGCGGTTTAATATTACCGACAAGATCACAAGTACAACAATTAAGGCATGCTAGTGGGTCCTAGACTGCCCAGACATGGCATAATAGTAGCTACGCATGGACTCCTGTCACCTCGTGCGTACGTAGCCCCCGCAGATAGTAGCACATACTTAATTAGTTCACCTAGGGGGCCAATTCCCCCTCACAAAGTTAGAAAGGAGAGTTACCACCCTCTGAAATTCCATAACCGGCTTCCAAGCCCTTCCGATGACTCTAATCGATGCACAACGCCCCAAAACTATCCAAATAACGACAAACCAATGAAAATATACTCTAATATTCGTTAACAATTCAAATTATATAAACTCCCATCTCTGCTTAAGGAATTGACCAAAATGCCCTTGGGCCCACGTGCCCGGATTCCGAAATTTCTCAAAGATATACCCTACCCATAGCCTTACTAACTCAAATATAAAATTTACCCTTAATTTCATGCTCGAATTCGTGGTAGAAATCCAAAATACCATTTCTAGGTTTTCTTCAATATTTGCCCAATTTTTCCACAATTTTTTATGTCTAACCCAAGCATATAACTTGTATTTATCTTAAAAACATAAAGAATTTGCATACCTAGTAATGCTTGACGGAAATCCCCTCTTGAAGCTCCTCCGAATCGCCCACACCAAGTGAAGAAATGAAGAAATGGTCAAAATCCCGTTAAAAATAACACACTGCCCAGGTGACCCTCCTATGCGATCGCACAACATGCTCCGCGATCGCATAGGCCAACTATGCTGCCTCACCAATTCACTCAGTGCATTCGCGACACAGCACCTGCGTTCGCACAGGCCACGTCCCAGAAGCCCCTAATCATACACTGTGCGACCGCATATTAAAGATTACGATCGCACAAGCCATAAGCCTGTAGCCTTAAATTTTCCCTCTGTGCGATCGCACAACTACACCTGCGATCGCATAGACCAAAGTAGCAGCCCCCAAAATCCTCCTCTGTGCGATTGCATACCTCAATGTGCGATCACACAAGCAAAAATTCTAGCCCCTCTCATTTCTTCCTCGTGATCGCGCAACTAGGAACGCGATTGCATTGCACATTAGATACAACAGAAAACAGCAGCAGCAAACCACTCAAAAATGACCCGAAACCACCCCGAAACACACCCGAGGCCCTCCGAGACCCCGTCCAATCACATCAAACAACGCCGAAATCACGAACCGCATAAAAATTCAAACTTTATGAACTTAGAAATTTCCAACTTCTATATTCGATGCCGAAACCTTTCAAATCACGTCCGATTTACCTCAAATTTTGCACACAAGTCATATTCAACATTACAGACCTTCTCAAACTTCTGAAATCGCATTTCGACCTCGATATCAAAATTTCCACTTACAGTCGGATTTCTCAAAAACCTTCAAATTTCTATCTTTAGCCAAATGACTTCTAAATGACATACGAACATCCAAATTCACTTCTGCTCGCGCTCCCAACTCCAGAATCACCATACGAAGCTATTCCCAGGTTCGGAATCCTAAATGGACATCAATAACACTGAAATGCTTTACAACCCAAATTTATGAAATTCTTCTAAAATGCTATCTTCCATAATATACGCCAAAATGCTCCCGATTTATCCAAAACCCAATCCGGACATGCGCCCAAGTCCGAAATCATCATACAAACCTGCAGGTACCTTCAAATCCTGATTCGGAAGTTTTTTAGTCAAAATTTCAATCTTAGTTGATTCTTCCAACTTAAGACTTCCGAATTGAGAATTTTCTTTCCAAATTAAATCTAAACTTCCCGAAATTCAAATCCAACCTTGCCCACGTGTCATAATACCTGAAACGAAGCTGCTCATGGCCTCAAATCGCTGAACGACGCGCTAGAGCTCAAAACGACCGGTCGGGTCATTACATTGTCATTCATCATCAACAGGAGTTTCAACTAGGTGATCTGCCAAGGCTTGAGCTTTCATTGTTGTGCGGTTGACATAGACTATGTCAAAATCGATGAGCAGAATTTTCCATTTTTCTAATCTCCCGGTGGGCATCGGCTTTTGGAATATATATTTCAAAGGATTCAGCCTGGTGATGAGATGGGTGGTATAAGCCAACAAGTAATGCCGAAGCTCTGAGCGACCCAAGTTACGGCGCAACAAGTTCTTTCCAACAAAGTGTACTTGGCTTCATAACTTGTGAACTTCTTGCTCAAATAGTATATGGATTGTTCTTTCTTCCCACTCACATCATGTTGCCCGAGAACACATCCGAAAGAATTCTCCAACACTGTCAAGTACAAGAACAAAGGCCTTCCAGGTTCGGGTGGGACCAACACTGGCGGATTTGTCATATATTCTTTGATGTTGTCGAAATCTTCTTGGCATTCGTCTGTCCATTTAATCGCCGCATCTTTCTTCAATAGCTTAAATATGGGCTCACACGTGGATGTCAACTGAGCAATGAACCTGCTGATTGAAATTCAATCTGCCTAGCAGACTCATGACCTCTTTCTTGGTTCTTGGAGGGGGAAAATCCCGAATAGACTTTATCTTTTTTGGATCCAGTTCGATGCCCCTCTGACTGACTATAAACCCCAAAAGCTTCCCAGATGGAACTCTGAATGCACATTTAACTTGATTCAATTTTAAGTCATAATTACGCAGACGTTCAAAGAATTTTCTCAGATGCTGCACATGGTCACCCTGCGATCTGGATTTAATGCTACATATACCTCTATTTTCTGGTGCATCATGTCATGAAAAATAGTGGTCATAGCCCTCATGTTAGTTGCCCCGACGTTCTTCAAACCAAATGGCATGACCCGGTAACAGTAAGTACCCCAAGGTGTGGTGAAAGCCGTCTTTTCTGCGTCTTCTTCATCCATCAGAACCTGGAGATACCCAGCGTAACAATCCACGAAAGACTGTATCTCATGTTTGGCACAATTGTTAATAAGGATGTGGATGTTTGGTAATGGAAAATTATTCTTGGGGCTTACTTTGTTCAAGTATCGATAATCAATACACACACGGGTTTTTCCATCTCTCTTTGGCATTGGGATCATATTAGCCAACCACGTGGTGTATCAGACCACTCGGATTATGCCAGCTTTCAACTGTTTGGTTACTTCTTCTTTGATCTTGTCACTGATGTCTGTTTTAAATTTTTTCTATTTTTGTTGGACATGTGGATAACCGGGATAAGTCGGCAATTTGTGCACCACTAAGTCAACACTCAGCCCTGACATATCATCATAGGACCAGGAAAACACGTCTTTGAATTCGAACAAAATTTGGATCAATGCATCCCTAGTTCTTTCATCAGCGTGAATGCTTATCATGGTTTCCTGGACCTCTTCCAAACTACCAAATTAACTGGCTCGGTTTCATTTAATTTTGTCTTAGGCTTATTCTCAAATTTTTCCAGTTCTCGGTTTATTTCCCTAAAACCCTCATCTTTATCGTATTCCGGTTCTTGATTCATTATTTCACGGTTAGACAACGTATTAAGATCCGGGCATGAAGTCCGCAAGCATGTCATGTTATTTAAGTCCGCATTATTAGGACTGAAATGAGAGATAAGAAAAATAACAAAAATCAGGAAGAATAAGATTCATGGACGATGAAATATTGATTTCATTTCATTGAGTTTTAAAATAAGAGGGTTTACATCAGGATTTAAAAGACAATAAACTAAAAGCATTCGAGTTACACCCTTAAATAACTCGGAATGTAGAAAAGATGGCAAAACTGAACTACTGGGATTCCCGCCTGACTGGGAATGGAGTAGCCTTCCAATTTTGAAGCTTGGAATCGGGCCCCATATATTGCACCTTGGCAGTGCTTGAGCCTTCACCCGGTTGGACCATGTGAGCCTCATACAACATTTGCCTCAATGCCCCGTAGATCTCTTCAATTTCTTCGGCCGTGAAGGCCTCTTCTTCTTCTTCTTCTTCTTCTTCTTCTTCTATGTACCTTGTCTTAACAAACGTCCTGGCAAGATGCGAGACCGGCTGAGGTAGGAACCATCCATTGTTCTTACATTCATTAGCCCATTTTATATCGGCCTCTGTGTCTTGGAAACCTATGCCGAAGAATTTCTCGCTGGCAGTCAAAGTGATAGGTTCTGTAATGCCTTGCAAAGATACCCTGAGCCCTTTTCCAAGCTTGTACCCATGTTTGAGCATGTCTCTAGAGACCATGATCAATGCGTTTGATAAGAAGGGTTGAGGACACGGGGTTCCTTCCTCACACTGGTCTGCGACCACGATCTCAAAAGCTTGGTAGACTATGTGCTCGCTACCTTCCTTAGCCTCCAGGCATGGGACTGATGATTCCCGGTAAATGGATTGCTCATTTTCCCTGTGGACCACGATTTCTTAGTCTTCATGTTCAAACTTAACCATTTGGTGGAGAGTAGAGGGTACAACTCCTGCAACGTGGATCCAAGGTCTTCCGAGGAGATAATTGTATAAGGTGTCCATGTCTAAGACCTGAAATGTCACTTCAATATCCACAGGGCCGATGGTTAGGATCAAATCAATCTTCCCTATCGTATCCCTCTTGATGTCGTCAAAAGAGCATACGCAAACATTGTTGGGTCTAATCCTCTCAGTCCCAATTTCCATTCTCTGTAAGGTTAAGAGAGGGCAGATGTCAACCCCAGATCCTCCATGCACCATAACTCTTTTCACGTAGTATCCTTCTCATTTAACGATCAAGTGGAGAACTTTGTTGTAGGCAGCCCCTTCCGGAGGCAAGTCATTTCGGCTGAATGAGATCCTGTTGATTTCAAAAATTGTTCTGCCATTCTTTCCAGTTGCTCAACCGTGGTCTCGATCGGAACATATGCCTCATTAAGCGTCTCATTCGAGCTTATCAGCAAGGACAGTGAGACCTGAGAGGGGGACTTTCTGAGTTGATCAATCATGGCATTTCTGAGGTTTTCATCTTTCGGAAGAATTCCTCTGCCTCCTCAGCACTGACTGGCTTTTTAAGAGGAAAACGCTTCTGTTTGTTCTTGTTTAATTCTTTCAAGTTGAGATACTTCTCATACAGGCTCATTTCATTCATCTCCCCCGTGATTTCCTTTCCTTTGTATGTCACCACTGCTTTATTGTAGTTCCAGGGGACGGAAGTGGGTTCCTTCATGGGATTCTGTGGTGCGCGGATGATAACCACGGGCTCAGTCAACCTGGGTGAAATTATTGGCCCCCGCACCACATAAGTCTGCTTTGGTACGTACATATTCGGTACATTCAGTATAACTTTGTTTTGCTCCAACCTTTTGGGGGTACTCAACACGAACAGTTCTTTTCTAGGGACCCTGAGAACGTAGAGAACGACATCTTTAGGTGTTTCTACCCCTGTCTTGGTTTCCACAACTTTTCCTGTGCTCTGAGGAGTGAAGTTGCTTTTCTTTTCATCTCTAACTTGCTTTGGTACCACTTTGGGCTTCTTTTCTATGTCAGAAATGGCAATGATAGCTTTCAGAGCTGGGTCGAACTCTTGGTCCTCGCAGATCATCCCAATAACTGGCCCGTTGTTGTGAGCCGGCAATGGGTTGTTGGTCACATTGGGGGCTTCTTCATCCCTCAGTACTACCCGCTTTTGTTCTATTAAATTTTCAACCGCAGCTTGAGGGTCCAGCAATTCTCAGTGTCGTGTCCTTCTCCCCCTGAATGATAAGCACATCGAGTACCGGGTCAGTAGGAGGGGGATTCAGGGTTTTGCCTATTTGGGGTTTTAGGCTGTAACATACCCATTTGGACCAGTTTTGGGAAAGGGCTATAATATGATTCACTGATTGGTGTAAAGTTAGCCCTTTTGGGTGGCTCACGGGGATGGGTGTTATAATTATTTTGTGGAGGACGTGGATTATACGGGGTTTGGTGAGGAGGGGTATTTCTGGTAGGTGGAGCTCGATTCTGGTTATAATGCTATTGTGGCCGGGCATACGACTGGGCATTCATTACTGGATAAGGCTGAGGCATCATGGAATATGCCGCATCTTGGTGAGGATAGTAATGTCGTGGGGTCCTGGAAAAGTAATCCCGGGGTTGACGGGGGTTTCTTAGACTGGAGGCCATCATTGCTACTTCTTCTTTCTTTTTCCTATTTTCTGCACCCCCTGACCCATTCTGGATTGCTTGAGAAGTGGCTGTTATAGATGGCTGGCTCAGGATGCGACCCGTTTTCAAACCATTTTCGACAATCTCCCCAATCTTTATGTCTTCTGCAAATGGCTTGCCCATAGAGGACATCATGTTCTGGAAATAGTCAGCCTCTTGGGCTTGCAAGAAGACGCTGACCATCTCTGTCTCATTCATTGGGGGTTTTACTCTGGCCTCTTGTTCACGTCACTTGATAGAATATTCTCTGAAGCTCTCTGAAGATTTCTTCTTGAGATTGGACAAGGAGTTTCTATCTGGAGCTATGTCCACGTTGTACTGGAATTGTCTGACGAAATCTCGGGCCAAATCGTCCCATATGTGCCAGTGGGAGATGTCCTGGTCCATATATGATTCGGATGCAATTCCAGTTAAACTCTCCCCGAAGTAAGCCATCAAGAGTTCTTCCATTGCGCCTGCTTCTCTTAATTGATTGCAATACCTTTTCAGGTGGGCTATGGGGTCTCCGCGTCCATCGTACTTTTCGAATGTGGGAGTCTTGAACCCGATGGGCGGATGAACATGCGGAAACATGCACAAGTCAGTGTAGGAGACACTCTTCTGTCCACTCAGGTATTGCATGTTCTTAAGACTTTGTTCAATACTTTTCATTTTCCGATTGATCTCTTCTTGCTTGGGGTTTTTCACAGTTTTCTCTTGTTCTATAGTAGACTCATACCGAGGGTGCTGAGGGTAAGAGTTTGGGGTGACATGAGCCATGTCCCAATGAAATGGTGGTGTTTGGAAAGTAAAGGCCTACGGCTCGAAACTTGGCCCGGATACTGTTGGCGGTGCCGTTGCGGAGATTGGTGGTGCGGTGAATATGTTAGAAGATACTCTCGAAAAAAGTGCCTGGGGGCGAACCTCAGAAAGCATTCCGGTGAAATGGGGTGACATAGTTGGGTACCCGAACGGGGTGGCCGGGTAACTTATAGGGACGTTGGAAGTTCCACTTGTTCTAGGAATCAACTTGGGAAAACAAGGGATGGCTGGGTGGTTCTCTACTGTTAGACCAAGCGTCCCACATCTCCAACATGCGGCGATGCAGTATCCTGTTTTCTTCAGCAGTTGCTGACTCAGATATTCGGATAACAGATATTGGGCTTTCCTCTGAGGGGTTGATAATTGGTAGGTGACCTTCTGTCGTCATTTCGACACTCGCTTTGGACCTCGTGAAGTATGGGTGTGAAGCCAGATTACCGCATAAACAACCTACCTAAAAACAGAACCTTAAAGAGAAACATCATACACCACAAAACTATTAGATTGAGGCATTTAACACATAGGGAATCGCACATTAGGGGTATGCAATGCTCCTAGACAGTTAAACGTTTTTCTGCATGTTTTGCAACGGTTGAGTGTCTCATCCCCGCTTTTGTGTTTCCCAGACTTTGAATCTTTACTTTTTCTTGCTCTTTTTAAAAATATTCTCTCTCTTTTCTCTTCTAAATTATTTCCTTTTTAGGGTTATGATCGAATCCTATGTGGATTGTCTACGTATCACGACGCCGCATGAATCGGATCATCACGTAGTTCAAGGGATGAAGGCGAAAAGAGAGAAACACTTTGATTTTCAAATTTTCATTAAATAAAACTCCTAATTTTCCTCTATTACAACGACTCTGACATACATACTTGAAAACTAAAAACCAAAACAGACTCAAAGTAAACTAACCAGACTATAAAACAAATTGAAATACAGACTCGACAAAGAAAATAAGGAATACATAAGTGCCTCAGATATCGGGATAACCGATACTGGGCCTTCCTCTGAGGGGTTGATAATTGGTAGGTGACCTTCTGTCGTCATTTCGACACTCCCTTTGGACCTCGTGAAGTATGTGTGTGAAGCCAGATTACTGCATAAACCAACCACCTAAAAACAGAACCTTAAAGATAAACATCATACACCACAAAACTATTAGATTGAGGCATTTAACACATAGGGAATCACACATTGGGGGTATGCAATGCTCCTAGACAGTTAAACATTTTTCTGCATGTTTTGCAACGGTTGAGTGTCTCATCCCCACTTTTGTGTTTCCCAGACTTTGAATCTTTACTGTTTCTTGCTCTTTTTAAAAATATTTTCTCTCTTTTCTCTTCTAAATTATTTCTTTTTTAGGGTTATGATCGAATCCTATGTGGATTGCCTACGTATCACGGCGCCGCATGAATCGGATCATCACGTAGTTCAAGGGATAAATGCGAAAAGAGAGAAACACTTTGATTTCCAAATTTTAATTAAATAAAACTCCTAATTTTCCTTTATTACAATGACTCCGACATACATACTTGAAAACTAAAAACCAAAACAGACTCAAAGTAAACTAACCAGACTGTAAAACAAACTGAAATACAGACTCGACAAAGAAAATCAGGAATACATAAGTGCCTCTACTACTACTCCAGGGGTCCGCGGGACATCAGTCGGTCTCGCCACGGGCCTGCGTGCCATATCTTCTTGGAGGAGATATAGGTCGTCCATTATCTGATTGACAAAAATCATCACAGCGGCGAAGAATGTAGACCTGGTCATATCCTCACACTCATGGCATTTTGTGACGATATAATCAGCAATTTCTTTAACCCTTTCTCTAATGATGCCCTTTTCATGGAGTAGGCGTCCAATCTGCTGAGATCTAGCCTCCAGAACCTAGGTAGCCTTATGGTTTTGCTCTTGTAACTGCTGCAAATCTTCTTTCAATTGAGACATCAATGTATAGTAGTGTTCCCTTTCTGCTTTAAAACTCTTCATTTGCTGAGCCATTTTGTTCTCAAGAGTGGTTAACTTTTCCTTTAAACTTGTGACTTCTTTGTCATACTTTCCTTTTAGCTGTTGAACAAACTTCGCCCGTTCTTCTGCATTCTTTGCCAACTTGAATAGGTTCTTGCCAATTCATTTTTCGGCTTTTTCCAAATCATCCCCATAATCGCACACTTTCCGCCTAAGACCGTTTATAAGTCTCTCATCTGTTCTGCTCCTCTGTGGATTTTTAGTAGCTATCTTCATCTTTTGAATCTGGGCTCAGAGAGTTTCATTTTCTTTGGCCAACCTTTTCTTCTCCCCTTCATCTGCAGTGGCTTGCAAATCAAATTTAATGTCTCTGATTTGCCCTTCCAATTTGCTTATCATAACCATGTAGTTTTTCTCCTTTTTCAACCAATTCCATTGTTCTTTTGCCTCATTAGTGAACAGTTGTACGTGCGGACTTTTAGCAGGTCATTCAAGCTCTTGATGTTCTCTACCCCTTCTACCATACCCAGCCGTGTAGCTAGGCTCTACCTCATCTTTGGACAAATCTCGTACTCGAGTCTGTGGCTCCAGAAACCTACATTGATGCCAAATCTGACGGACCTTTTCTTCCGGGAATGCAACTCTTGGACACAGTTCAATGACTTGTCTCAAATCTTCATCATGAGGAACAGTTTGATGCCTTCCCAACTGACGTAGAACCCTGTGTGGAGCATACGACTGAATACTCCGAAGACCCATTAATAGAAGAAAACACACTTCGGCGGACATATAAATAACTTCGTTGACAGGGAGCCAGTCGAATGTCCATTCAATTTGGCCTGCAGTCAAGGAACCCAGATGTGCAAACCATGCTTCCGTACCTTCCGGAAACTCATGACCATTTACCCGGTTTTTATGTTCTTCAATGCAGTTGAGACCAGTCAGACCATAGTTCATGTAACCTGGGCGATGGAAAAGGTGTTCTATCATCCAGATCTGTAAGAGCAAATTGCAACCCTCAAAGAACTTTCCCCCTGATTGACAAATAGTGAGAGCTCGATAGATTTCTTCTATGATCATTGGTACAAGAGTTCCATTAGCCTTTTTGATCATGAAGCCAGCCACCCCTACGAGTCCCAACTCTATATATCTATCACTCCTTGGGCAGATCAGAGTACCCAAGAATGCTACCATGAAGGCCAATCCCTGGCGTCCTTCCCATTTTCTTTGATTCCCTGGTGGGTTAAACCGGTATCCAGAGTCTCAAAACCACGAGGGTCCCCATAACGACGGTAGAGGAAGTAGAATGTGCAGAATCCCTCATCTAAGTTTCCATCTTTGACTTTCGGGCTAGTACTCAGAATGTCCAAGAAATTGTGAGGAGTTACAACCCTAGGTGCCACTGGGTATCGTCTCCTGAGATTCCTGTTAAGGCCAACATAGCCTTCTATCTCCTCAAGTGTAGGGGTTATCTCAAAATCAGAGAAATGGAACATGTTGTGCGCTGGATCCCAAAATGGTATTAAAGCCTCAATTATGTATAGCCTTGGCTTAATCTTCAAGAGGCCGGTGAGCCCGCCCAAAGCTTTTATCATAGCACCTCTACTGACCTTCCCCAGGTCTGTCCACCACATATGGAGTCCTATCGGGATTTCCTCTACAACTTTGAAAGGTATATTTTCAATAGTGTTCATCCTGCACAGTTATTTAAAGTGGTTGGTTAAAAAGAAAAACCATGATTTATTTTGATCTAAAACGAGTGCTATTTTTGCAAAAATCAAAACGGACCATGTTTTCAAATACGGCCCTTCAGCACTTCAGGAAGGAAGATTTTAGGGTTGTGTTTGCTAATTGATCAAAAATTTGAAAAATGACTATAAGTGGTTATTCTTGCAAAACAGCCTTCCGGCGCCCCGTCGGGACATTTCCAGCTATTTAGACAAAAACGACATCATCTAACTTTATCTATGACAAAATTTCATATTTCATTTCTTGCAAAAAATAGGGATGGACCCGATGAGGGTTGCCTATGTATCCCACACCGGTGGGAATCAAACATGCGTAGTTCGGAAAATTGTGACACAATTTTGAAAAATATGATACTAACTCATTTCATTTTTCGAAATTTTCTTTTTCTCCATTTTTCCTTTCAATAATTTTTGGCAGAGTTTCGAGGCATTTTTAAATATCGGGGTTTTCAAAATCGGATAAATTTTCTATCTTACCTCACTCTTGGTTTTTCTATTATTTTCTTTCTTTAGCCGGTCAACAAACAAGCCGAAACAAATAATGTACACATAGCAGGTAAGATGCATCAGGATGGTCTTTTATTTTGGGTTCACCTGTCCTAGACGGACCCAACCCCTATGTTGAGTCCCCTAAGTCAAATGCACGTGATGCAGACAACGCACCTACTAGGGATCCGGCATGAGGCTATATTATTCTAAGTTTAAATCCTGGAGTTTTCTTCTAGACCTGGCTTACCCGAGCGGACAGCTCGAGCCGGGGGGGGGGGAGNACCGGGAATAAAGAAGCTTCATCGGCCTTGCAACTTGTCCGGACCTCGTTCTAAAATTTGGATATGACTTTAACAGAAAATAAGTCACAAGAAGTGCACACTTCCTAGATGATTTAGAAGACTCAGAGAGAAGAGGGTTTCATAATAGTTTATATACAGTCTAGATAATGTCAAAGCAATAAAAAGCGACATTTAGCACATTAGGTTCAAACATGTGAAAATCAGATAATAATGAAAGCCAAGTATCACAGTTATTCTAAGATCGAATTCTTGAACCCTGAACCAGAGATTCTGGGTTCCATCCCCAGCAGAGTCGCCAGAGCTGTCACACCTCCTTTTTCTCGAAAGGGTGGGATAGGGGAATTTTTTCAATTTAAGTGACATAATCGATATGGGATTATTTATTTAATTTCATTAGAGTCGCCACTTGGAATATTTATGGTGTCCCAAGTCACCAGTTTATTTTAGAATCCCAAATCGAGGAAAGTTTGACTCCATTTGAAGTCTGCGAAACCAGAAGACCGGGTAAGGAATTCTGTTAACCCGAGAGAAGGTGTTAGGCATTCTCGGATTCCGTGGTTTTAGCACGGTCGCTCAACTATTATTAATTGGCCTAATTATCTAATTAATTACGTGTTTTAAACCTATTGTGTATTTTTATCTTTTATACCGCTATAATCATTTATGGAGTTATTTCTGGAACAAGTCACGATTGTCGTACACTTGTCGTTTTGGTACACATCGCAAATCGCACCACATGAAATGCACCCGCGATATACAACATGTTTATTTTAATATTATTCGAAGTTATGGTCGGGTTGCATAAAATGCAAACCCAAATGGAATTTACACATCACGGCTATGCCACGGGAGTCGTACTCATAGTCATGATGATTTAATTATGTGTCTAAAGAAAACTACGATTGTTCAAGGTCTTCTAAGACTAAGTTTGATAGCCAAGGATTTGGGCCATATTGAAATCTGGCCCAGTTTCGTGCTTAAGTACTGGACCAGTCCGATTTTAAAGCCATTTCGAAAGAGAAATTAGAAGCTGCCTAGCTTAAATTGGTTTATACAAGAAATGTTACCTAAAAAAATATGGCATATGAATTTACTAATGACACTAATGATTCATGACACATTATAGGGTTGGATTTCAAGTAGATTTACAAAGGCCATATAACATCAGAGGCTTTTAAAATCTGGGCCACGAATAGCATGCCCAGTAGTCTGTTTTTCAAACCTCTTTGGGGTCCAACATTTTGGACCCGCATGCCCAGGATTTTATCTTGTCTTACGGGGCCCATGACAAAGAGATTTTATAAATGACCTAAAAGCAGAAACATAAATATTATTACATAATTTAGTATACTAATCATGCTTTAAACATTAAGCATTATTTACAAAATTTCAAACTAAAATAAAGAAGAAGAGATGTTAAACTTTTACATTATAAAGCCATGGTACATAAATAGAGCTATCCTAAATGTCCTGATCAATAAAAGTGACTACTTGGAGCTTGAGTATCCAGCTGGGACAAATTAATCTGCAAATCATCACTTGGGACAAGGATTTCAAATACGTAGGAGGTTGCTTTCTTATCTTGACTTCTAGGAAACAACTGAATAAACATGCTAATTTTGGAATTAAACAAGAAATATCCAATTCCAAGGGAGGACCATCAAGCCTAAAGCCAAAAATAGACCTCAGATTTAAATGATTACCACAAGGATTCAAGTTCAAACTTTTCTGAAACAAAACCTAATCCAAACAACCATATTTAGGCTAAATAAGAGGCATTCAAAACTCAGATCTAACAAAACATGAATCAACTAGTATATTCGTTAAATCTGAAATTAAGCATAAAGAGGCAAATATTCAGACCATATTTAGGCAAGAAAATTCATTCCATATAAGGTGCGATTACACACCTAAAGGGATAAAAAACAGCCACCAAAATAGACCAAATAAAGGTCAGAAATAGACAGACCAGTCGTTCAAACGACAATAGTGAAACCAGCAACAACAGCCTAGTGAACAAACCCAGAAAACTAGCTCAAATGACCAATTTTATCTAAGAAAACCTCAGCAGAAACCAGAACTAAACAATATATTAAAACCAGATTTTCTTGCCATAGTAGGAAAATTTTTTCAGGGACTTTTGATTTGAAATGAGTAGGAAAAAACAGAAGTGTGTATTTCAAGAGAGTATTTTTCAGAATCTCTGTATTTTCAAAGCAGTGTATCTATATGAGAGTGTCTAATGTGTATAACATGTGTTTTTCTATAATGTGTGTGTGGAAATTTTCAGAATAAATATCGTTCTAATTGTCTGTTTAATTTTCAGAATAGAGTAGTCTATATATAGGCTGCCTAGAGAGGGTATATTTTAGGAATATTTCTTATCCTAAAATCTGAAAATAGTACAGTACATCTGTCCTCGCTATCCTATTTTCAGCATCTTTTGTAACAGCTAGGACAACGATACATATTCTAGAAACTTCCTCTATTTTTACACTCTTTTTTATTTATGAAATTTACTGTTTTTACCCAGAAATTCAGATTTAATATTTTTTTTTAATTTTATTATCTTCATTCTAGAAGTTTCTTGGGCTGTTACAGCCAAGATTCTTCACCTAGAATTCCTAAAACACCCTAAGACATCCCTGTAATTACCCCTTATTGTTTAGGGCTAAGTTAGTTATTAAGTTAACTATTTTTTATCTAATTAAGTGATTAGTTACTATTTAAAGACTGGACTAAGCCTAAAACCTATCCAGGTTTTTTGCTTACTTCAGAAATGGTTCAAAACATTCCTAATTAGATCAGAAACTAATTGACTAAATCAGAAACTAAATCTAAATGAGTAAGGCAAGTAAACCTAAGCATGCATAATTACTACAGTCTTGAAACAATTACCTAATACAATATTAGACTTTAAACGACTATCTTTAAACATAAAATATTAAGGGAAGCATGACAAATTAAAGGAAAGTAGGAAAACATTTAAACTAAACAACTAATTGATGAAATCAGAAGTTAAACCTAGGTCACTAATTCAAGTAACCCCAAACATGTATGATTAAACTATAATGGAAGTTGATTAATTAACACAAATAAATGACTAGCAAGCTGTTTCAGAACAGTTAAAGAAAAAATATGCAAAACCTAACCTAAGAGTCAAAATCAGTGAGTTACAAAGATCAAGATTAAACCTCTAACTAAATTGAGAAACAGTTCCTAACTAAAATTAGAGGTTAACCTAAATTACTATTTTAAATCAACCTAAAACATGCATGAGTAAACTAAGACGGGAATTAGTTAGTTAATACACATAAATAGCTAATAGACTATTTTAAAAGAAGAAACAGTTAAAGAAAATCTGAAAACCTAAACTAAAACTAAAAATCAAGACTAAACCTAAGCAAATAGTTTCAGTACACAAATAATCAAAGAATTAAGAGAGAGAGAGGGTACCAGTTAGTAGGAAAAAGGCTTGGCCGAAAAAAGTTGGATCGTCGGACTTTGGCCGGATTCCGGCGGGTTTGAAAATGAGTCAAACCCACATGAATAAATTGCTCTTGTCAAGAGCAATTGACCCATGTAGGTTTGAGCCATTAAATCTCTTGAATTTGTCCATAGGAGATTTTTAGGGTTTTAGATTTTTTGATCTGAAATTAGTGGAGTTTGAGAGGTTTTTTGGGGAAGTTAATGAGATATTAGGGGTGAGAGTGAGGAGTAGATAATCTTGGATGAGATTGGTTTGTTTTGGAGGTGGTCCGCCGCCGTGAGGCGATTTTGCGGTCGGCGGAGACGGCGGGGTAGTTAGGGCGGCTAGGGTTTGGGGTTGGGAGAAAGATGAGAGAGTGGGGGTGTCTTTCTGGTGGGTAGGGGTCCGTTAGGACATATATATAGCATTTAGTGGGTCAGTTCCCAACTGTTGGATCTGCAAGGATCAACGACTGAGATATATTGGGGTTGAAACGAGGTCGTTTTGGGTAAGTGGGGTTTGGACAGGTAGTGGACTAGGCTGGGCTGGGTGTATTTTAGGATTAGGAAGGGGATTTGGGCCTGATTTAATAATCAGCCCGGTCCAATTTTAGCCTTAAAAAATTCATACTAATTCTAACCCAACTTAACTTAATGCTAATTAAAATCACTAAGGTATATTGATTAATTCTAACACAATTTAATTTAACCATAATTTAACTAATGAGTCAATTTTAAAAGTAAAATCATTAATTAATACTCATAATTACCTAAAGAACAATATTTTTGTAATTTCTTCCTAAAATGATTAAATTATGCAACTAAGTATTACATCAAACCAAAAACCTAATTATGCAAGTTAATAGAAGTTTTAAATATTTTTGTTGTTTTTTATTTTATAATTTTTAAAAGATGAATTATGATCATAAAAATGAAAATAATTCATAAATAAACACTAAAATTTACACAAAAATCTGAAATTAATTTGCTTATCAAATTTTGTAGGATTATTTTAATAGGTGAAAATTACATGCTCACAATGAGTACCATGGAGCCTTTACACACTTTAAGTATTCCATTCTCGGAGTGAAATTTACACCCTTGATCATCCAAAGTCGAAAGAGAAATCAAATTTCTCTTCATCCGAGGAATATGCCAACACTCAATATTTATGATAATTCCGTTGAACATTCTCAATTTGATGTTACCAACCCCCTCTACTGGTAATGGATTATCATCTTCCATGTAGACAGTCTCACTCATTTGCTTGTAAGTTGTAAACCAATTCTTGTGTGGACATACGTGAAAAGTAGCGCCAGAATCAAGAACCCAAGAATTCTGCCCATGACTAGAACTCACAGCACAGACTTCCCCTACATAGTTATCATCAGAATTATTGCCAATGTCAACAATATTTGCCGAATTATCTATTTTTTGCTTCCCTCTTTTCTCCTTCAACTTAGAACAATCTTTGTAGTTACCTTGCTCCCTGCACTCATAACAGTGTTGCTTCTTTGCTCTAGACTTTGATCTGGCGGTTGACTTTTTCCTGTTAAAGTCCTTTTGTTGTGTTCTTCCTATAATCACAAGACCCTCGCCCTCAATTCTGCTGTCTAGAAAGCTCTTTTTCAACTCTTTAGATTTTAATGCATTACTAACATCTTCCAGTGAAATGTTGTCTTTCCCATATAGCAGCGTATCGGCAAAAGTATCATAAGACGGTGGTAAAGAATATAACACAATCAAGGCTTGATCTTCACTCTCAATTTTGATATCCACATTCTTCAGGTCCATTATAATTGAATTAAACTCATTAAGGTGAGTTTTAACAGGTGTACCTTCATTCATACGGAGATTGTATAACCTCTTTTTCAGGTAGGGGCAGTTTGTTAGGATTTCTTTGAATATAGATCTTCCAGCTTCTTCCATGCTGTTTCTGCAGATGTTTCTTCAGCAATTTCCCGAAGAACGCTGTCTGTTACGCTCGTGAAGATTGAACTCAAAGCCCTCTCCTTCAGGTCTGCCTTCTTTGTCTCTTTCATCTCTTCAGGAAAATCCTCATCAATTGCCTTCCATAACCCTTGTAACACCAGGGACGATTTCATCCTAATCTTCCATAGACTGAAACTAAACCCACGTCAAATTTCTCTACTTCGTACTTTGTTGAAGATGATGAAGACATCTTAACCGTAGATTGTATTTAGAAACCCAAACCTTTCTCTAATACCAATTATTACGGAATATCGTGGGTTAACTAGCACACAATCAAACACAAAATAAAGAATGAAGAAAAATCAACACAAGGATTTAACGAGGTTCGGCTAAGCCTAATCTTCGGGAAAAATGCAGAGAGAGTTTTTCACTATGAATGAGAAGAAAAACACAACACAATCTCTAGGATCCCCAACTACAACCCCTATATATAGATCCCAAATAGTCCCAAACCTATAAGAGAAAGATTTCCTAATTTGACAAGGACTATAGGTTTTCCTTTCCCAAATCTATTAGGACAATGAGTTTTCCTAACCTATAGGGATTATGGTTTTCTTAAAAATACAAGAAAATAATTCAAGCCACAAAATAATATAAGGTATGGGAAGAATAGTGTCAGGGGCTGATATAGCGTGAAAATCACGAATTCAATTGAACCCAATGCGGAGTAAAAAATTTATTATGTAAAAATTCGTTAAAATTGCAAAAATAGCAAATATGAACTCATAAATTTAAAAATATAATGGGTTCAATGCTAAAACCTTAAAAGTTGAACCCATAGAATTTAAATTCTGAATCCGCTTCTGAGTAGTGTGTACACACTACTTATAAATAGGTTATTTCTGATATACTCTCGGCTCAATGCAAACAATACAGAAATAGTCATTACAATGAAACCAATGCTAATGTGTAATGTGTTGTAACATATACTAACTTTTTGATATTGGAGTTCAACCAGCAAGATCAGGGACTGTGAAATACTCATTAACTAGTAGTAATATTTTTCAAACAATTGAGAGTGCAAATCACAGGTTTGAATCCGAAACTCAGTTATCTGATAAATATGACGTATCTATAGTTTCATCATATTATAAAACAGTAGCAGAGCCAGAATTTTCATTAAGGGGAGTCAAAATATAAATAAATAAACTCACCAGAAGTCAAGGGTGTCATTATATAGTATATATATGTTTAAAAAAATTATCGAGCTAAACAGTATAATTTTTCGACGAAGGGGTTTCGCTTGACTCCGCCCTGTTATAAAAGGCTACCTGCTTGTACTTTCCAATAATAAAAGCGGACAGGAAAATTACCTGAGCAAATGGTTAAAAACTGCTCAAGGGACCTTCCTATTCATTAGAGCTATTGGAAGGTACATGAAGATGACTTTTAAATGGTCCTCAACTCGATCTCCTGACAGGTCACACGAATACAATTTTACCGTTACTACTTATTTATTAGTCTGAACCTGTAGAGTAGAGGCTTGATAATAGCTTGAACAATTGTCTATCTCCCTTTTCTTCTACTTCTGAGTTATTCTTCTGGATTACAGGTAATTTGTTAAAATTTTCTCTTGTTTTTTTTTTTTTAGTTTAAAATTAAATTTTAGTTTGAAGAATTAGTGCTTCTACAAGTTCCACTTTTGATATGGAATATTGATCAGCAATTTGTGATAATATCCAATATTTATCCTCTAAAAGTTTTGTTGAATGTGTGCTGCATTTGTTGAAAACTCTGGGAGTTTGAGGCAGGCATATTTTTTCTATGCGATCGCGTAATGAGGTTTGCGATCGCATAGGTTGGGCAGCCAGAGCAGTGCGGTCGCGTGGTTCCTTGTGCGATCGCGTAGAATAAAAAAGGGGCGCACGAGGTTGTTGCAGTTGTTCTTCGCGACCGCGTAAATGGGTACGCGATCACATAGGTCAGGGAGTCGAAGCTTCACGATCGCATGGGGAATGGTGCGAGCGCAATGGGTAAAATTGGAGGCAATGAGTTTGTTCTTCGCGATCGCGTGGGTGGTCCCGCGATCGCAGTGAGTTAATATTTAGTGGTGGACAGAATGTTTTAAAAGGCTATTTTTGCGAGTTTAGTCTATTTTTTCTCCATTGTTGAGCGGGTTTGGAGCTCTTTGAGAGGGTTTGAAAAGGAAATCGAAGGGAATCACTTGGAGGTAAGATTTTCGACTTCATAACTCAATTCTATGTCGTTTTCTAAGTAATTAAACCGGAAATTTGTTGGATTTAAACCCAAAATTGGGGAGGTTAGGTGCATGAGAATTTGGAAATTTCTTTTGACGATTTGAGTGGTCAATTGTGGTCCGATTTTTGTGTTTTTCGTATGTATAGAATCGTGGGAGGATGAGAATTTTAGTGATGTAAATTTTATAGAATTTCAAGACGTGGGCCCGGGGCTCGGGTTTGGCCAATTTCGAGAATTTTGCCTAAAATTGATAGTTTTCGTTTGAGCCTTGTTCAGTTAGCATATATTGATGATGTTAATCTGGTTTTGGTTAGATTCGGAGCAATCGGGAGCCGATTTGAGGGGCAAGAGCATCGTAGATTAGTATTGTGGCCCGGTAGAGGTAAGTAATAGCTATAAATCTTGTCGTGAGGGTATAAAACCCCGGACTTCGTATTTCTCACTATTTTTAGAATGGCGCTCATGTCAGATGATGAGTGTGTGGCGTGCACTGATTTGTGGATTGGACTTGGTCCCTCTGCGACAACTATTGAGTTGCGTATTTTTACTCAAAATCATATGTGAAATTATGTACTAAAAATATTGCTATATTTGGGTTATAAGCCACGTTTGGGGCCTCGTGCCGACTTAATAGACCCCTTGAGGGATTTTTACTGCTATTTTCCTCACTGTGTTGACTTATGATTTACACTCAGTCATATTATGTTTAACTGATTTCAAAACTGTCACGACCCGATTTCCCCTCCGAAGGAATCGTGGCGGCATCTAGTCTCTACGAATAGGTAAGACTAATTGCAGAAACACATATTAAATAAAATTAATAGAAATAAAGACGAAATACGTGAGTCTACAATAAAAACATCTCCACTTGGTGCATACAAAATACATCTTCCCAAAAACCCGGAATATCACTTTAGTCACAAGCTCTGTCTCAAAATAGCTCTATACAACGAGAGGGAATTTACATTAAAAAGAAATCTATCTAAATCTGGAGTGGAAGGTGACTCGAAGGACTCTACGGACGCGGTAGAATTACCTTTCGGTCTCCTAACAACCGCTGCTCGGACCCCTAGCCACTAAACTGAGCGTTGCTACCTGAATCTGCACACGAAAAACATGTGCAGGAAAGGGCATGAGTACACCACAAATTGGTACCCAGTAAGTGCCAACCCTAACCCCAGTCGAGTAGTGACGAGGTCAGGTTAAGGCTCTATTAGATTTTAATAGTAAAACAATATAAAAAAATGTGAATAGAGAGATATAATCAGCTGAGGAAAATCAGTAGAAACAATGAGCAAAAAGAAAGAAATAATAACATGGAGACCTCGGCTCAGCACAACATATATCACAGTAATAAGTATGCAATGTAGTACAGGGGGAAAGTTCCCGGAATCTTGTCCGTAGTCCCAATTTAAATATGCAATGCAGTACAGGGGGAAAGCTCCCGGAATCTCGTCCGTAGTCCCAATCAAAATATGCTATGCAGTACAGGGGAAAAGATCCCGGAATCTTGTCCGTAGTCCCAATTCAAATATGCAATGCAGTACAGGGGAAAGCTCCCGGAATCTCGTCCGTAGTCCCAATTTAAATATGCAATACAGTACAAATACATGATACAATTTTTATTTAAAACAGTTCAGGAAAAATCACAGGCAAAAATATGGATAAAACTACCTAAACATGGTACATATAGTAATAGCTAGGGAAAATTCAAGTAGAATAGGTAGGCATGCTATTTCCTAATCTAAACTACATAGTCGATACAGGAATCGGTGGAATAGGAGTGAAATGATTTAAGTCATGGAGGAAAAATGGAATTTTTGCAACAATGGCCGGTGTACGTACTCATCACCTCACGCACACGGCGCCCAATCAACATAAACAATATTAAAAATAGCCTAGGGGAAAGTCCCCAACACAGAGTTAGGCAAGCCACTTACCTCGACTGCGCTACTCAAATCGAAACCACGCTCTTGCCACGAGTATCCGACCCCGAATGACCAAATCTATTCAATTCGATTGCATATTGTAAATATCACTTTAAGGAATCAAAATAGCTAATAAGTTCGAGGCTAATACGCGAATTTAGGAAAATCACCCAAAAAGTTCCCTGGGCCCACGTCTCGGGATCGAGTGAAAGTTACAAATTTAAAACACCCATTCACTCACGAACTCACTCAAACAAGAATCATCGAAAATCGACAAGTTGGTATCAGAGCGTCTAGGTTCATAGGAGTCACAAGCCGGTTTATTAGAGTCTTGCGGATCAGTGTGAAGACGTCTGTATCTTTCTTCGGGAGGCTATGTAACTGTTAGGAACAATATTATTCTTTGATTTCCTTTTTCGTGCGAGTTATTGACATCAAAAATTCTAAAATTCTATTCTACTCTTTCCCACAGATGGTGATGACCCGTACTGGGAGGACCAACGACCAGGCACCCGATCCCCCTACCAGAGCCGCCAGAGGCCGGGGCCGGGGTAGAGGACGACCATGCGGTGCAGCCCGAGCACCATTGAGAGCAGCGACAGAGGAGCCTATGGAAGCCCCAGCTGGAGATCCAGCACAAGAGGTCCCTATTGCTGCTCCAGCCTTGCAGGAGACCTTCGCTCAGTTCATGAGCATGTTCAGCACTCTAGCACAGGCTGGACTATTTTTGATAGCTCCCGCTACGTCTCAGGCCGGGGGAGGGTCACAGACTCCCACAGCCCGCACTCCTGATCAGAGGGGCCAGGTTGATCAGGCCCCGGAGTATATTCATATGCCCCCAGCGGTTCCAGTTCAGCATGATGCTAGGGCAGCGGCTTCTGAGGCCGAGTAGCTCAGACTTGAGAGGTACAAGAAGTACCACCCACCTACTTTCAGTGGACTAGCTTCAGATGACGCTCTGGGATTTCTTGAGGAGTGTCATCGTATTCTCCACACTATGGACATTGTGGAGACCGGTGGGGCTTCTTTCACTGTTTTCCAGCTGAGGGGAGCAGCATATCAGTGGTGGCGGGCCTATGAGCTGAATAGTCCGGACGAGGCAGCCTCACTCACTTGGACTCAGTTTTCAGAGATGTTTTTGCGAGAGTATGTTCCTCAGAGCCTCAGGGATGCTTGATGCGCGGAGTTTGAACAGTTGCGCCAGGGTACTATGACTGTGTTGGAGTACGCAGTCCATTTGAGTGAGTTAGTTCGGCATGCACCAGCCTTGGTTGCCACAGTCAGAGAGCGGGTTTGCCGCTTCATTGAGGGACTCCATCCTAGTATTCGAACCAGTATGGTAAGAGAGTTGGAGATGGATATCACTTACCAGCAGGCAGTGAGTATTGCCAGGAGAGTAGAGGGCATGTTTGACCGGGACAGAGAGGAGAGGGAGGCCAAGAGGTCTCGAGAGACTGGCCATTTTTCAGGAGCTCGTGCACCAGCAACACGTCATGGTAGGGGCTTTGTGGGTCGCCTTGTTCATTCCGCCCTACCAGCAGCTAGTGGTATTCCAGCTCCTCCTAGACCTTAGGAGTTCTATTATGCACCTCCAGTATCCAGTATGCCTCCAGTTCGACGTGCTATTTTCGGCCAACCCAGCAGGCCAGCTCCTATTCAGTCTCAACCGCAACGTCCTTCGAAGGGTTGTTTTGAGTGTGGTGAAACTTTTCACTTGATTAGAGATTGCCCCAGGGCCAGGAGGGGTGCACCTCCACAGTCTTATCAGCCTTCACGTGCTCCGTCGGGTCCTCCGGCTATTCTTCCAGCCCCAGCTGCCACTCCACCTCCTCAGCCAGCTCGAGGTGGGGGTCGGGGAAGTAGAGGTCGCCCTAGAGGGGGAGGCTAGGCCAGATACTATGCCCTTCCATCCCGTTCTGAGGTTGCTGCTTCAGACTCAGTCATCAGAGGTATTGTCCCTTTCTGCCATAGGGATGCATCAGTATTATTTGATTCAGGCTCTACGTATTCTTATGTGTCCTCTTATTTTTCTCCAATTTGGGGATATCGCGGGATCTTTGGGTTCCCTTGTCTATGTATCTACTCTTGTGGGAGACTCTCTAGTTGTGGACCGCGTATATCGGTCGTGTTTGATTTCTCTTTGTGGTTTTGAGACCAGAGCTGATTTATTATTACTCAACATGGTAGATTTCGATGTTATCTTGGTCATGGACTGGTTGTCACCCCATTATGCTATTCTTGATTGTCATGCTAAGACCATGACGCTGGCTATGCCTGGCTTGTCGAGATTTGAGTGGATAGGTACCTTAGAGTATACTCCCCGCAGGGTCATTTCATTCCTTAAAGCTCAGCGGATGGTTGAGAAGGGGTGTGATGTGTGCTTGGACTATGTGAGAGATGTCAGGGTTGATACTCCTCCAGTTGAGTCAATTCTAGTAGTGAGGGACTATCCTGATGTATTCCCAGCTGATCTTCTGCATATGCCGCCCGACAGAGATATTGATTTTGGCATTAATTTGCTGCCATGCACTCAACTCATTTCTATCCCTCCTTACCGTATGGCTCCTCCTGAGTTGAAGGAGTTGAAGGAGCAGTTACAGGAGTTGCTTGATAAGGGTTTCATCAGACCCAGTGTATCACCTTGGGGTGCTCCAGTACTATTTGTGAAGAAAAATGATGGTTCTATATGTATGTGTATTGATTATCGACAGTTGAACAAGGTCACCGTGAAGAACATGTATCCTTTGCCTCGCATTGATGATTTATACGACCAACTACAGTATTCCAGGGTATTCTCCAAGATTGACTTGCATTCTCGCTATCATGAGTTGAAGATTCGGGAGCCAGATATCCCGAAGACTGCCTTCAGGACCATATATGGCCACTATGAGTTTCTTGTTATGTCATTTGGGCTGACCAATGCCCCAAAAACCTTTTTGCATTTGATGCATAGTGTGTTCCGGCCTTATCTTGATTCCTTCGTCATTGTGTTTATTGACGACATCTTGGTGTATTCCCGATCACGGGAAGATCATGAGCAGCATTTGAGGACTTTGCTTCAGACTTTGAGGGAGAAGAGATTGTATGCCAAATTATCTAAATGTGAGTTCTGGCTTGACTCAGTGGCATTCTTGGGCCACATAGTTTCATGGGATGGGATCAAGGTAGATCCGAAGAAGGTGGAGGCAGTGCAGAGTTGGCCTAGACCGTCATCAGCTACGTGGATACACAGTTTCCTTGGTCTGGCAGGGTACTATCGCTGTTTTGTGGGGGGGGGGGGGTTCTTCCATTGCAGCACCAATGAACAGGTTGACTCAAAAGGGTGCTCCGTTCTGGTGGACTGAGGAGTGTGAGGAGAGCTTTCAGAAGCTCAAGACAGCCCTGACTTCAGCTCCAGTGTTGGTATTGCCTACGTGTTCAGGGTCATATACCGTCTATTCTGATGCTTCAAGGATTGGCCTCGGAGCGGTGTTGATGCAGGACGATAGGTTGATTGCCTACGCGTCCAGACAGTTGAAGGTGCATGAGAAGAACTATCCAGTTCATGATCTCGAGTTGGCAGCGATTGTTCACGCCCTGAAGATATGACGTCATTATTTATATGGCGTTCCCTGTGAGATTTTCACCAATCACCGGAGTTTGCAGCACATATTCAAGCAGAGGGACCTAAATTTGCGCCAGCGGAGATGGTTGGAATTGCTAAAGGACTATGACATCACCATATTATACCACCCAGGGAAGGCCAATGTGGTGGCTGACGCCTTGAGTCGCCGGGGCGGAGAGTTTGGCGAGTTTGGCTTATCTTTCGGCAGTTGAGAGGCCCTTAGCCTTAGATATTCGGTCTTTAGCCAGTCTTTTTGTGAGGTTAGATCTTTCAAAGCCTTGCAGGGTTTTAGCTTGTGTGGTAGCTCGGTCTTCTCTTTATGACCGCATTCGAGAGCGCCAGTATGATGATCCCCACCTTCTGGTTTTTCAGGACAGGGTTTGGCGAGGTAACGTCAGGGATGTGACTATAGGAGATGATAGTGTGATGAGGATGCAGGGTCGGATCTGTGTGCCCAATGTGGATGGGATTCAGGAGTTGATTCTTGAGGAGGCCCATAGCTCGCGGTATTCCATTCATCTGGGTACCGCGAAGATGTACCAGGATCTGAGACAGCACTATTGGTGGAGAAAGATGTAGTGGAGTTTGTGGCCAAGTGTCTCAATTGTCAGCAAGTCAAATATGAGCATCAGATACCGGGAGGGTTACTTCAGCAGATTGAGCTTCCAGAGTTGAAGTGGGAGTGGATCACCATGGACTTCATGGTTGGACTTCCTCGGACTTTGAAGAAGTTCAATGCTATTTGGGTGATTGTGGATCAGTTGACTAAGTCAGCCTATTTCATTTTAATGTTGACTACATACTCCTCCGAGAGGTTGGCAGAGATTTATATCAGGGAGATTGTTCGCCTCCACGGTATTCCAGTATCTATCATTTCAGACAGAGGTACACAATTCACTTCACGGTTCTGGAGAGCCGTGCAACAGGAGCTAGGCACCAGGTAGAGTTGAGTACAGCCTTTCACCCTCAGACGCACGGGCAGTCTGAGCACACGATTCAGATTCTTGAGGATATGTTCCGTGCCTGTGTGATGGATATTGGAGGGTCATGGGACCGATACTTGCCACTCGTAGAGTTTGCTTATAATAACAGCTACAAGTCCAGCATTCAGATGGCGCCGTATGAGGCTTTGTATTGTAGATGGTGCCGATCCCCACTTGGATGTTTTGATATTGCGTCAGTAAAGGTTCAATTGAGGGGTCAGCCAGTCGAGGAGGCGACTTGGGAGACCGAGCAGGATATCCGAAGTATGTACCCTCATCTTTTCACAGCTTCAGGTATGTCTCTATACGCGTTCGAGGACGAACAAATTTCTTAAGAGGGGGAGAATGTAACGATCCGGTAGGTTATTTTGGGAGTTAGTGCCCCGATACCCTAATAACTCTTTTTCCCATGTCTATTTCTGCTTTGGATACTTTTCGGAATGTTGAGTGGTGAAATTCGGAGAGTTTTTGGACACATAGTCCTTATATGTGAGTTTAAGCTTTAGAAATCGGACTGTAGTTGGAACTATGGGAAGACAGGTCCGGAATGGAATTCCGTCAACTCCGTTAGCTCCGTTGGGTGATTTCAGAGTTAGGAGCTTGTCCGGAATGTGCTTTCGAGGTCTGTATTAGACTTAGGCTTGAATTGGCGAAAGTTAGAATTTCGGCGATTTCGGCCGATAGGTGAAATTCTGATACCGGGCTCAGAATGGAATTTCGAGAGTGGCTGTATGCCCGTCGTGTCATTTGTGACCTGTGTGTACAATTTTAGATCTTTCGGACTAGTTTTGATGTGTTTCTACGTCGGTTGTAGATTCTGGAAATTTCATAAGTTCTTAGGCTTGAATCCATGTATAATTGGTGATTTTGGTGTTATGTGATGTGTTTTGGGGGCTCGACTATGTTTGGATGAGGTATTAGGACTGGTTTCTAAGTTTGGTTGAGACCCCAGGGACCTCGGGGATGTTTCAGATGCTCAACGAGTGAATTTTGAACTTGGAGAACAACTGAACCATTTCTGGTTCTGGTGTCTCGCACCTGCGATGGACTTTCCGCAGGTGCGGAAGAGAGGCTCGCAGGTGCGGACTTGGTCATGTCAACCAGTCCTCGCAGGTGCGGCTGGGTTTTCACAGGTGCGGGGACGCAGATGCGACCAAAGGACCGCAGGTGCGGTCCCAGGCCTTTTAGTGGGTTTTCGCACCTGCGATGGTTTTTCCGCAGGTGCGGAAATAGCTGGGCAGTTATATCAGACCCGAGGGCTTGAATTTCATAACATCTAAAATCAATTGGAGCTCGGGTGTTGGCGATTTGGAGTGTGTTTTGAGGATAAGCTTCATAGGCAACGATTCCTAACCCTATTCCATTAGTATCATTAATCTATGTCTATATCTTCCATGAAACTAAGGGATTTAGGTGAAAAATCATGCAAATCGGAAGAAGTTAATGGGTGTTCTAAATTTGTAACTTTCACTCGATTTCGAGACGTGGGCCCGGGGGACTTTTGGGTGATTTTCCTAAATTCGCGTATTTGCCTCGAACTTATTAGCTATTTTTATTCCTTAAAGTGATATTTACATTATGCAATCGAATTGAATAGATTTGGGCCATTCAGATTCGGATACTCGTGGCAAGAGCGTGGTTTCGAGTTGAGTAGCGCAGTCGATGTAAGTGGCTTGCCTAACTCTGTGTTGGGGACTTTCCCTTAGGCTGTTTTTAATACTGTTTATGTTGATTGGGCGCCGTGTGCGTGAGGTGACGAGTACATACACCGGCCATTGTTGCAAAAATTTCAATTTTTTCCTCCATGACTTAAATCATTTCACTCCTATTTCACTGATTCTTGTATCGACTATGTAGTTTAGATTATGAAATAGCATGCCTACTTGTTCTACTTGAATTTTCCCTAGCTATTACTATATGTACCATGTTTAGGTAGTTTTATCCATATTTTTGCCTGTGATTTTTCCTGAACTTTTTTAAATAAAATTTGTATCCTTTATTTGTACTGCATTGCATATTTAAATTGGGACAACATACGAGATTCCGGGAGCTTTGCCCCTGTATTGCATTGCATATTTAAATTGGGACTACAGACGAGATTTCGGGAGCTTTCCCCCTGTACTGCGTAGCATATTTAAATTGGGACTACGGACGAGATTCCGGGAGCTTTCCCCTGTACTGCATAGCATATTTAAATTGGGACTACGGACGAGATTCCGGGAGCTTTCCCCTGTACTGCATAGCATATTTAAATTGGAACTACAGACGAGATTCTGGGAGCTTCCCCCTGTACTGCATTGCATACTTATTACTGTGATATATGTTGTGCTGAGCCGAGGGCTCCCTGTTGTCACACCTCTTTTTTTTTCACACAACCTTATTACGTGGTTGAGTTAGAAGAGTTTTTCCAATTAAAGTGACGTTTTGAAAAGAGACTATTTATTATTTAGAGTCGCCACTTGGAATTGAGTTTTGGTGTTCTAAGTCACCTTGTATTGAATCCCTTATCAAAAGGAAGCTTTGACTCCTAATTTATGGCCTACGAAACAGAAGACTGAGTAAGAAATTCTGTTGACCGAGGGGAAGGTGTAAGGCACCCCTCGAGTCCCGTGGTTCTAGCACGGTCGCTTTTATTGACTAATGTAAGGCTTAAATCAATTTTCAGCTATTCTTGTATTTTTATTAATTATGGCTTATTTATTACCGCTTAATTATTATTATATTTATTAATTGTGTTCACAAAGATACGGTACGCACACAAGGTACTTAGTTAATTTTTTTTATTATTATATATTTTTACTAATTGTGTTTACCAAGATGCGGGACGCACACAAGGTACTTCTTTTAAATTAAATGTTAAACCAAAATACGGAATGTACACATGGATATAATATAATAATTTAAATCTAAAGGACATCGAGACGCGGAATGCGCACATGATCCTTTTATTATTTAAGCATATCAATCCAAGGTTCGGGTATGAACACATGGGCTAATATTTAAAGTACATCTAAAGTTTTTCTTGTGTTTTCGAATATTTCAATTATTTTCAGATTCAAGACATCTTAATAATAATAAATTATAAAAATAGACATCTTAATTTTTTGTCTTTCTATTGCCCTTGTTTTAAGGCCATTAATTACGATGGTTATATTAGAATAGAATATCTCTGTTTAAACTATATATTTCACTTTTTTAATGTGTTGATTGTTACGTAATACTCAAAATATTTGCATATCTAAAGATCCTTGGCAGGCGTATGCACACCAAGAAATTGGATGCAACAGTCAATAAGGCGAAGAGTAAACTTGACTTGAAAAGATACTCATATCGTTCTGTCCATAATTCCCAGCAAAATGTGAAATCAGTGATATTTATTAAGATTATTTTGCCAAAGTTGCGCAAACACGTACCTTGATTAATTTTGGAAATCGTAATTATATCACGCGAATGTGTACACAATCACAATAAATTTCTTATTAATCACGCCTAAAGCAAGCTTCAATGATTATTATTTTTCCTAAACTTGGAGATTATTGTAGTCAGTGGATGTAGAGTAAAATTATATACTATTAAAGTTCTGGAAAAAAGCAGATCATTGCCACGGGCTGAATAACTTATATCGCATATCAATGACCAACGAGGAGCTTAACTGTGTTATCAAAATACGTGGCATCAAATTCAGTTGATTAACTTCGTAAATAATATTACAAAAAGAAGTTGCAGACCATCAATATTAGAATGAATTTTCAGCAACATAGTTCTTACAATCAGTAATATGTCATGATAATGAGTATTTGTAAGACTTGATTTCTGTGTATGACCCAGTCAACGATAATCTTACAAATCTAAGGCAATTACCACTAGAAGTGGATAATATATGCATTATTTAGTGAATTACAATAAACCAACTAAGGAATTCCCAAGATTAATGTCGATTGACCAAATGAAACTTGCACTTCCCTGAATATCCTAACTGCTGAAATTATTAACGTAAAAATATATAATCCATTTGAACACAAAATCTACCTCAACAACTAAAAATAGAAAAATCTGACCAAACCTAATTGTCACGCCCCGAAATCCCACCATCGGGGCGTGATGGCGTCTAACGTTGAACCCGCTAGACAAGCCAACGTGTATAGATAAACTAGCATATCAACATCAATTTACTAGGATAAACTAAACGGTTCACAATTTAACAGCGGAAATAGATATGGTTTCAAACTAAATAAGGGCAACGTAATACAACAACGCGTAAATTTTCCGAAAACCTGGAGTCAAAAATTCACGAACTGTCTATAAGAGTGCTAAATACAAGTCTGAAAGGAGAATACATAGCTGTCTATGAAACTAGAGGAAAAACAAGACAGAAGTGAAGACAAAGGGATGGAAGAGACACCAAGGCCCACAAACGCTAGCGGGTATACCTTGAAGCCTCTAGGATAAGCTGGAAGACACTCCCACTAATGATGTCCTCCGGGTCCGGCTGCATAATCTGCACAACATAAAGAAGTTAAGGTGTAGCATCAGTACAACTGACCCCATGTACTGAGTAAGTGCCGAGCCTAACCTCGGCGAAGTAGTGACGAGGCTAAGACACGACAACAAAATGTACCTGTGCAGTTCAATAGTATAGCAAAAACTAAAAAAGAATAAAATTATGGGGAACATGCTGGCATTAAGAGATAGCAAATACTGAAATGACAGAAATGAAAAAAACAGTTCGAAATACCTAAAAATAATCACGGGAATTGACAACACAGATTAAACAGTAAAAGATGCGGCACGGCATGTCCCCGCGTGCATAATAATAATAATATAAAATATGGCACAGAATGTACCCTCGTGCATAATAATATAAAACATGGCACGGAATGTTCCCTTATGCATAATCAATATAAAGCATGGCACGAAATGTCCCCTCGTGCATAATAATATAAAACATGGCATGGAATGTCCCCTCGTGCATAATCAATATAAAACATGGCACGGAATGTCCCCTCGTGCATAATAATATAAAATATGGCACGAAATGTCCCCTCGTGCATAATAATATAAAACATGGCACAGAATGTCCCCTTGTGCATAATAATATAAAACATGGCACGGAAGGTACCCTCGTGCATAATAATATAAAACATGGCATGGAATGTCCCCTCGTGCATAATGATATAAAACATGGCACGAAATATCCCCTCGTGCATAATCAATATAAAACATGGCACGGCATCACCCTTCGTGCTTTAACACTCTTCCTCACCCAAACAACAATCACAAACAAGGGCAAGGAAATAAACAGAGAGTAAAAAAAATGGAAATCCTGGCAAGGGAACATCAATTAAACAATTAAATCCCGGCAAGAGAACATCAATTAAATAATTAAATCCCGGCAAGGGAACTATACAACGATGACCCGGCAAGGGTATATTTCAATAACTCTTCCTCTTTCTTTCACTTTCATTTCCATGATTTGTTTTATTACTTAAGCCAATGCTCCAAAGGATGTAATCATCTCATATTCCTTTATCATTCATTTTACAATTTGAGCCAATGCTCCAATGAATGTAATTATCGCATACTTCTTCATTATTCGTTTCACAATTTGAGCCTATGCTCCAAAGAATGTAATTATCGCATATTCCTTCATCCTTCGTTTTACAATTTTAGCCAATGCTCCAAAAGAATATAATTACCTCATATTCCTTTACAGGCCCTTTACATCATATAGAAATCATCAATTAGGCATAGAAATTACAACAAAGTCAGAATATTCATAATATAGGGACTCACGGTCATGCTAGACACCAATGTATAGATACTCGTCACCATGCCTATACATCGTATTTGACAATTAGAAAATAGCAAATGATACTCAACTCCTATCCTCAAGCTAAGGTTAGACCAAACACTTACCTCGAGTCCAAAATATAGTAAACAACCCTCTAACACCGCCTTTCCTTTAGAATTCAACTCCGAAATGGTATTATCTAGGCATAATCAACTCAAGTATATAAATAATTCAATTACATATCCTAATTACCCATTTCCATGCATTCTTCCAAAATAACAAAATCCGACGTCGGGCCCGCTTGGTCCAAACACGAGGCTCGGACCAAAACCACGTCACCCATTCACCCACGAGCCCGAATACATAATTTATTTTCAAGTTCGACCCCAAAACGATGTCTAAATCAAGAAAATTCAAAAGGGCCTAACTCTATCCAAATTTCCAATTTTCTACTCTAATTTGCATGTTTTAGGCTTAGGAATTCATGAGATATAGATGAAAAATGAAGGAAACGAGTTAAAATTTACTAACCCAAGAAATTTTGGTGAAGGATGCCTAAGGACCTTGGAGAAGATGAATTTCGTGAAAACTTATGAAAAATCCCGAAGCTACTGTTCTGGAAATATTTATATACCACTGGGCAAACTTGCCCTTCGCGTTCGCGGAAGGGAGGTCGCGTTCGGGAAGGGTAGACTTGACAGACCATCGCGTTCGCGGAAAGGTGAACGCGAACGCGAACGCGAACGCGAACGCGAACGCGAACGCGAACGCGAACGCGAACGCGAACGCGAAGAGTAAAAAGGATGAGGTCCAGAAATTGACCTACGCGAACGCGTGGGACCTCACGCGAACGCGATGAAGAAGACCTGTAAAGCTACGTGAACGCGGTCAATTGTATGCGAACCCGAAGAGGAAAAGAAGGCTAAGTCTCAGGGTCATATAACCCTACACGATCACGAGGGAATGGATGCGAACGCGATGAAGGAAAATCTTAAAGCTTCGCAAACGCGGAAGAGGCATCGTGAACGCGAAGAAAAAATGGACCTGCAACTGCTAAAGCCAAAAACCAGCAATCTTTCTAAGTTCAAAATCACTCCGAGACACCTCCGAAACATTCCCGAGCCCTCGGGGCTCCTAACAAATCACATGCACTAACTAAACAACATCCTACGAACTTAACCGTGCGATCAAATCGCCAATATAACATCAAAAACAACGAATCAAACCTCAAAATCACTAGGTTTTTTTCAAACTTCATAAACTTTCAATTTTTGAGTTTTATGTCGGGAACACGTCAAACGACGTCCAATTTCAACCAAACTTCACAGAAATATCTTAAACCACATATAAGACCTGTACCGGGCGCCGGAACCAAAATACGGGCCCTCCGGGACCGTCAAATCACGAGTCCGGGTCCATTTACCCAGAATGTTGACTGGAGTAAAATTTATTCATTTTGATATCAACATCTTAGCATTTTTCACAGAATTTCATATTTAAGCTTTCCGGCTACGCGCTCGGACTGCGCACGCAAATCGAGGCAACTATAGATAAGGTTTTCAAGGCATCGAAAGCATGGAATGGGTCATAAAATAGGTGATGACCCATTTGGGTCGTCACATTCCCCACCTCTAAAACAACCGTTCATCCTCGAATGGACAGAAGAAGGAAGTACCTGAGTCGGGAAATAAATGAGGGTAACGGCTCCGCATATCGAACTCAGACTCCCAGGTCGATGCCTCAGGAGGCTGACCTCTCCACTGAACACGAACAGAAGGGAAACTCTTGGATCTCAACTGACGAACCTGCCGGTCTAGAATAGCTACTGGCTCCTCCTCATAAGATAAGTCCTTGTCTAACTGGACAGTGCTGAAATCTAACACGTGGGCTGGATCGCCGTGATACCTCTGAAGCATGGAAACATGAAAAACTGGATGTACGGCTGATAAGCTATGCGGCAATGCAAGTCTATAAGCCACCTCTCCCACTCGATCAAGAACCTAAAATGGACCAATGAACCTAGGGCTAAGCTTTCCCTTCTTCCCAAATCTCATCACGCCCTTCATAGGCGACACTCGGAGCAATACTCGTTCACCAACCAAAAAAGCCACATCTCGAACCTTGCGATCTGCATAACTCTTTTACCTGGACTAGGCTGTACGAAGCCTATCCTGAATGATCCTGACCTTGTCCAAGGCCTCCTGAACCAAATCTGTACCCAACAACCGAGCCTCTCCCGGCTCAAACCATCCAACCGGAGATCGACACCGCCTACCATATAAAGCCTCATAAGGAGCCATCTGGATACTCGACTNTAGGCGACACTCGGAGCAATACTCGTTCACCAACCAAAAAAGCCACATCTCGAACCTTGCGATCTGCATAACTCTTTTACCTGGACTAGGCTGTACGAAGCCTATCCTGAATGATCCTGACCTTGTCCAAGGCCTCCTGAACCAAATCTGTACCCAACAACCGAGCCTCTCCTGGCTCAAACCATCCCACCGGAGATCTACACCGCCTACCATATAAAGCTCATAAGGAGCCATCTGGATGCTCGACTGGTAGCTGTTGTTGTAGGAAAACTCTACTAAAGGCAATAGTTGATCCCATGATCCTCCAAAGTCAATAACACAAGCTCGGAGCATATCCTCCAATATCTGAATAGTACGCTCGGACTGTCCATCTGTCTGAGGATGAAATGCTGTGCTTAACTCCACCTGGGTGCCTAAGTCTCGCTAAACTGCTCTCCAGAAACGCGAGGTAAACTGCACGCCCCGGTTCGAAATGATAGATGCCGGCACACCATGAAGGCGGACAATCTCCCGGACATAGATCTCAGCTAACCTCTCGGATGAATAGGAAACTGCCACAGGAATGAAATGTGCTGACTTGGTCATCCTATAACCAATGACCCACACGACATCAAACTTCTTCCGGGTCAATGAAAGTCCAGTAACAAAGTCCATAGTGATCCTCTCCCACTTCCATTTAGGGAGCTCAATCCGCCGAAATAAACCACCAGGCCTCTGATGCTCATACTTAACCTGTTAACAATTCAAACACCGCGCCACATATGCCACAATATCCTTCTTCATTCACACCACCAATAATGCTGTCGCAAATCCTAATACATCTTCGCGGCGCCCAGGTGAATAGAGTACCGGGAACTATGGGCCTTCTCTAAAATCAACTCTCGAATCCCATCAACATTGGGCACACAAAATCGCCCCTGCAATCTCAAAACACCATCATCACCTAAAGTCACCTGCTTGGTGCCTCTGCGCAGCACCGTGTCTCTAAGGACACATAAATGGGGATCGTCAAATTGCCGATCACTGATACGTTCCAATAATGAAGAACGAGCGACCGTACAAGCCAACACTCGACTAGGATCAGAAATATTCAACCTCACAAATCGATTGGCCAAAGCCTGAACATCCAAAGCAAGCAACCTCTGACTGACCGGAATAAAAGCAAGACTGCCCATACTAGCTGACTTCCTACTCAAAGCATCGACCACTACATTGGCCTTCCCCGGGTGATATAAGATGGTAATATCATAATCCTTCAACAATTCCAACCACCTCCTCTGCCTCAAATTCAACTCCTTTTGATTGAACAAGTTCTGAAGACTCTTATGATCCGTGAACACCTCACACGCCACGCCATACAGATAGTGCCTCAAAATCTTCAATGCGTGGACAACGGCTGCCAACTCCAAATCATGCACTGGATAGTTCTTCTCATGAACCTTCAACTGCCTCGAAGCATAAGCAATGACCTTGCCATCCTGCATCAACACTGCACTAAGCCCAATACGGGAAGCATCAGAATAGACTGTGTACGGCCCTGAACCTGTGGGCAAAACCTCACACTCGTCCGGCCATCTGAACTGGGCACCCTTCTGGGTCAATCTGGTCATCGGGGCTGCAATAGATGAGAACCCCTCCACGAACCGACGATAATAGCCTGCCAATCCCAAGAAACTCCAAATTTATGTAGCTAATGCTGGTCTAGGCCGGTTCTTGACTGCCTCAATATTCTTCGAGTCAACTTGAATGCCCTCTACTGATACGACATGACCCAGGAATGCAACTGAACTCAACCAGAATTCAAGCTTCGAAAATTTTGCATATAGCTGGCTATCCTTCAGATTTTGAAGAACCACTCTGAGATGCTGCTCTTGCTCCTCCTGACTGCGGGAGTATATCAATATATCATCAATGAATACTATCACGAACGAGTCCAAATAAGGTCTGAACATTCGGTTCATCAAATCCATAAAAGCTGCTGGGGCATTTGTCAACCCAAACAACATGACTAAAAACTCGTAATGCCCGTACCGAGTGCAGAAAGCTGTCTTAGGGACATCGGATGCCCTAATCCTCAACTGATGGTATCCAGATCTCAAGTCTATCTTTGAAAGTACCTTGGAACCCTGAAGCTGATCGAACAAATCATCAATCCTCGGTAGTGGATACTTATTATTGATTGTAACCTTGTTCAATTGCGTGTAATCAATGCACATCCTCATCGAACAATCCTTTTTCTTCACAAACAATACTGGAGCACCCCAAGGAGAAACGCTGGGCCTAATGAAATCCTTCCCAAGCAAATCTTGAAACTGTTCCTTCAACTCTTTCAACTCTGGTGGGGCCATGCGATACGGCGGAATGAAAATGGGTTGGGTGCCCCGAGCCAGATCAATGTAGAAATCAATGTCCCTGTCGAATGGCATCCCCGGAAGATCTGAAAGGAAGACCTCGAGAAAGTCACGAACCGCGGGCACCGAATCAATAGACGGAACCTCAACACTGGAATCGCGCACATAAGCCAAATAAGCCAAACACCCCTTCTCGACCATACGCCGAGCCTTCACGTACGAAATAACACTGCAGGTAGAGTGACCAGGAGTCCCTCTCCACTCCAAACGGGGCAAATCCGGTAAGGCTAAGGTCNCACTTAGTGGATCAATAGGCATGACCAGGTACGGTGCAAAATAAGAGGACACATACGAATACGTAGACCCTGGATCAAATAGCATTGAAGCATCTCTATCACACACCCGAATAGTACCTGTAATGACTGCATCTGAAGACTCAGCCTCTGGCCTGGCTGGAAGAGCATAACATCGGGGCTGGACCCCACCACCCTGAACCACATTTCTGGGACGGCCGACTGCTGGCTGGCCTCCACCTCTGGTGGCTTGAGCTCCACCTCTATTACCTCTACCTCCACCTCTAGCACCTCTACTCCCACCTCTAGCTGGCTGGGCAGGCTGTGGAACACCTGGTGCCTGTACCATGGCACGAGAACCCTGATGCTGGGACCCACCAGAACCTCAGGGGCAAACCTGGAAATGTGCCCCAAACTACCGCAAGTATAACAAGGCTTCTCCTGATGTAACTGCTGACTCTGGAGCTGGCCCTGTCGACCTGAATGACTACCTCGGAAACTCTGAAACGGCGGTGCACTGAAGGGAGCTGGTGGTGCACTGTAAGGCTGCTAATCAGAATAGTGCGTCACCAGCTCCCTNATCTGAAGACTCAGCCTCTGGCCTGGCTGGAAGAGCATAACATCGGGGCTGGACCCCACCACCCTGAACCACATTTCTGGGACGGCCGACTGCTGGCTGGCCTCCACCTCTGGTGGCTTGAGCTCCACCTCTATTACCTCTACCTCCACCTCTAGCACCTCTACTCCCACCTCTAGCTGGCTGGGCAGGCTGTGGAACACCTGGTGCCTGTACCATGGCACGAGAACCCTGATGCTGGGACCCACCAGAACCTCAGGGGCAAACCTGGAAATGTGCCCCAAACTACCGCAAGTATAACAAGGCTTCTCCTGATGTAACTGCTGACTCTGGAGCTGGCCCTGTCGACCTGAATGACTACCTCGGAAACTCTGAAACGGCGGTGCACTGAAGGGAGCTGGTGGTGCACTGTAAGGCTGCTAATCAGAATAGTGCGTCTGAAAACCACGACCACCTGAAGTACCATGAGAAACCTGGAGAGCTGACTGAAAAGGTCTGGGAGGATGACCTCTACCTGAAGAATCCCTGCCCCTAGATGAGGCTCCACTGAAACGACCAAAATTACGGGGCCTCTTGTCAGCCGCTGGACCACCACCCTGTGACATAATCATCTCAATCCTCCTGGCCACATTGGCCGCATCCTGGAACGATATATATGTATCTGACTCTCTAGCCATTTGAAGTCTGATAGGCCGGGCCAATCCCTCGATAAACCTCCGAACCCTCTCCCGATAAGTGGGAAGTATCATAAGAGCATGTCGGGCTAGAGTGATGAACTTGGTCTCGTACTGAGTGACGGACATGGATCCCTGCTGGAGATTCTCAAACTTCCTCCGAAGGTCCTCTCTCTGAGTAATGGAAAGGAACTTCCCCAAAAATACCTCTAAGAACTGAGTCCAAGTCAAAGATGTAGATCCAGTTGGTCTGGCTAAGCAATAGTCTCCACCAACTCTTGGCTGCGCCAGATAACTGAAAAGTAGCGAAGTCAATTCTGTTAGACTCCACTATGCCCATATTCCGAAGAACCTCATGGCAGATGTCCAAATAATCCTGGGGATCCTCTAATGGTGAAGCAGTAAAAGTAGCAGTGAATAACTTGGTGAACCTGTCCAGTCTCCATAAAGCATCTGTTGACATAGTTGCTCCCTCTGCTACCGGTGCTGCAATACCCAGCTGAGCTACTCCGGCTGGCTGAGGTGCCGGAGTCTGAAACTGTGGAGCTAGCTGCTATGGCACGCGGACGGCAGGATTCTGGGCACCTCCCCCAGCCTGAGAGGCGGCTAGTGATGTAGGAAGAAGACCCGCCTGTGCTACACTATCCATGAGTCCGACTAGACGGACAAGGGCATCCTGAAGCACTGGGGTAGCTATGAACCCCTCTGGGACCTGAGCTGGTCCAACTGGGACTGCCGGAACTGGGACCTCCTCGTCAGACTCGACCTGAGGGTCCTCCATTGGGGCTGCTGCTCTAGGCTGAGCCCGGCCCCGACCTCGGCATCTAGCACGGCCTCGTCCTCGACCTCGACCCCGAGTAGGAGTTGTAGTAGGAGTGTCAGGCTGCTGGGCGGAACCAAGGGAAGCACGCGTCCTCGCCATCCGCTAGAGAATAGAATAGAAACTCAATTAGTACTCAGAATTCATAGCGCACGACATAGAAGAAAAGAAATATTGAGTCATCCTAACTTCGCAGCCTCTGGGGATAAATACAGACGTCTCCATACCGATCCCTCAGACTATACCAAGTTGTCCGTGAGTTGTGATACCTAAGTAACCTGGCTCTGATACCAACTTGTCACGCCCCGAAATCCCACCATCGGGCCGTGATGGCGTCTACCGTTAAACCTGCTAGACAAGCCAACGTGTATAGATAAACTAGCATATCAACATCAATTTACTAGGATAAACTAAATGGTTCAAAATTTAACAGCGGAAATAAATATGGTTTCAAACTAAATAAGGACAACATAATACAACAACGCGTAAATTTTCCCAAAACCTGGAGTCACAAACTCACGAAATGTCTATAAGAGTGCTAAATACAAGTCTAAAAGGAGAATACTCTGAAACTAGAGGAAAAACAAGGCAGAAGTGAAGACAAAGGGATGGAAGAGACGCCAAGGCCCACGAACGCCAGCGGGTATACCTTGAAGCCTCTAGGATAATCTGGAAGACACTCCCACTAATGATGTCCTCCGGGTACGGCTACGTAATCTGCACAACATAAAGAAGTGCATGTGTAGCGTCAGTACAACCGACCCCATGTACTGAGTAAGTGCCGAGCCTAACCTCAGCAAAGTAGTGACGAGGCTAAGACACGATAACAAAATGTACCTGTATAGTTCAATAGTATAGCAAAAACTAAAAAAGAATACAATTACGGGGACAACATGCTGGGGGTAAGAGATAGCAAATAATGAAATGACAGAAACGAGAACAACAGTCCGAAATACCTGAAAATAATAATGGGAATTGACACACAGATTAAACAGTAAAAGATGCGGCACAGCATGTCCCCTCGTGCATAATAATAATATAAAACATGACACGGAATGTCCCCTCGTGCATAATAATAATATAAAACATGACACAGAATGTCCCATCGTTCATAATCAATATAAAACATGGCATGGAATGTCCCCTCCGCATAATAATATAAAACATGGAAAAGAATGTCCCCTCGTGCATAATAAATATAAAACATGGCACAGAATGTCCCCTCGTGCATAATCAATATAAAGCATGGCACGGAATGTCCCCTCGTGCATAATAATATAAAACATGGCACAGAATGTCCCCTCGTGCATAATAATATAAAACATGGCACGGAATGTCCCCTCGTGCATAATAATATAAAACATGGCATGGAATGTCCCCTCGTGCATAATCAATATAAAACATGGAACGACATCACCCTTCGTGCTTTAACACTCTTACTCACCAAACAACAATCACAAACAAGGGCAAGGAAATAAACAGAGAGAAAAAAAATGGAAATCCCGGCAAGGGAACATCAATTACACAATTAAATCCCGCCAAGGGAACATCAATTAAACAATTAAATCCCGGCAAGGGAACTATACAACGATGACCCGGCAAGGTTATATTTCAAAAACTCTTCCTCTTTCTTTCACTTTTATTTCCATGAGTTATTCTATTACTTGAGCCAATGCTCCAAACGATGTAATTATCTCATATTCCTTCATCATTCGCTTTACAATTTGAGCCAATTCTCCAAAGAATATAATTACCTCATATTTCTTCATTATTCGTTTCACAATTTGAGCCAATGTTCCAAAGAATGTAATTATCACATATTTCTTCATTATTCGTTTCACAATTTGAGCCTATGCTCCAAAGAATGTAATTATCGCATATTCCTTCATCATTTGTCTTACAATTTGAGTCAATGCTCCAAAAGAATGTAATTACCTCATATTTCTTCACATGCACTTTACATCATATAGAAATCATCAATTAGGCATAAAAATTACAACAGTCAGAATATTCATAATATAGGGACTCACGGTCATGCTAGAAACCAACGTATAAATACTCGTCACCATGCCTATACATCGTATTTGACAATTAGGAAATAGAAAATGATACTCAACTCCTATTCCTTCAAGCTAAGGTTAGACCAAACACTTACCTCGGGTCGAAAATATAGCAATCAACCCTCTAACACCGCCTTTCCTTTAGAATTCAACTCCGGAATGGTATTATCTAGGCATAATCAACTCAAGTATATCAATAAGGATTCAATAATTCAATTACATAGCCTAATTACCCATTTCCATGCATTCTTCCAAAATAACAAAATTCGACCCCGGGCCCGCTTGGTCCAAACACGAGGCTCGGACCAAAACCACGTCACCCATTCACCCACGAGCCCGAATACATAATTTGTTTTTATATTCGACCCCAAAACGAGGTCTAATCAAGAAAATTCAAAAGGGCCTAACTCTATCAAAATTTCCAATTTTCTACTCTAATTTGCATGTTTTAGGCTTAGGAATTCATGAGATATAGATGAAAAATGAAGGAAACGAGTTAAAATTTACTAACCCAAGAAGTTTTGGTGAAGGATGGCTTCAATGGATGCCTAAGGACCTTGGAGAAGATGAATTTCGTGAAAACGTATGAAAAATCCCGAAGCTATTGTTCTGGAAATATTTATATACCACTGGGAAAAATTGCCCTTCGCGTTCGCGGAAGGGAGGTCGCGTTCGCGAAGGGTAGACTTGACAGACCATCGCGTTCGCGGAAGCGATGAGTAAAAAGGCTGAGGTCCAGAAACTGACCTACGCGAACGCGTGGGACCTCACGCGAACGCGATGAAGAAGACCTATAAAGCTACGTGAACGCGGTCAATTGTATGCGAACCCGAAGCGGAAAAGAAGGCTAAGTCCTCAGGGTCATATAACCCTACACGATCGCGAGGGAATGGATGCGAACGCGATGAAGGAAAATCTTAAAGCATCGCAAACGCGGAGGAGGCATCGTGAACGCGAAGAAAAAATGGACCTGCAACTGCTAAAGCCAAAAACCAGCAATCTTTCTAAGTTCAAAATCACTCCGAGACACCTCCGAAACATTCCCGAGCCCTCGGGGCTCCTAAAAAATCACATGCACTAACTAAAAAACATCCTACGAACTTAACCGTGCGATCAAATTGCCAATATAACATCAAAAACAACGAATCAAACCTCAAAATCACTAGTTTTTCTTCAAACTGCATAAACTTTCAATTTTTGAGTTTTAAGTCCGAAACACGTCAAATGACGTCCAATTTCAACCAAACTTCACAGAAATATCTTAAACCATATATAAGACCTGTACCGGGCGCCAGAACCAAAATACGGGCCCGATACCAACACATTCTAACCAATTTCCATTTCACTTTTCTTTATAAATTTCAGAAAAATAATTTTAATAAAAAATTCATTTCTCGCGCTTGGGACCTCGGAATTCGATTCCGGGCATACACCCAAGTCCCATATTTTCCTACGGACCCTCCGGGACCAACAAATCACAAGTCCGGGTCCGTTTACCCAGAATGTTGATCGGAGTAAAATTTATTCATTTTAATATCAACATCTTAGCATTTTTCACAGAATTTCATATTTAAGCTGTCCGGCTACGTGCCCGGACTGCACACGCAAATCGAGACAACTACATATGATGTTTTCAAGGCCTCGAAAGCACGGAATGGGTAATAAAATAGGTGATGACCCCTTTGGGTCGTCACATTAATAACTTAACATAATAAGCTCAAGAACACCACAAATGGACAAACAAATTGAAATCACGTATACGACATGATAATGGAGACGCAAAGAATCAAACTAAAACATTCACGAAAGCACAATAAATACATGAAATAATCTTAAAGTGAGAGAGGAACATTTATTATTGATGAATAAAGCCTAAAATTTGCAACTCAATCGGAGTAACAAAGCAATAATCGTTGGACCGAAACATCGAAATTGCGAGCCGAAACCTGGAATCGACACCGGAAACCTCGACCCTCAACCTTAAACCGATCTCAAACTAAACCCATTTTTGCTTCACGTGCTTCTTCTCCAATTCAAACTTAGATCAAGGAAACTTATATTTAAAGTGAAATCTATATATTAGAAAAATGGAAATAAAAAATTTTTATCTTCTTTTTCTTTTCGTCAGTTTTCCTTTCTCTTTTTTATCTCACTTTTCTAACGTCTTTTCTACTTTCTTTGGTTTTTTTTTTTTTTTTTAAAATATGTATACCCAATATATATATATATATAATATGTGTGATGAATGGAGGAGTTAGAGTTGGAGTAGGAGTGGGATAATGGGGTGGAGAGACGTGAGGCTATGAAAAGGGGATTTTGGGAGTTTTCAAAAATGGGGAACTTAGGAGATTGGATTGTTAGGTAATTTAAAAAAAAAAATCAGATTTGTTTTTAAAAGTTTTTTATCAAAAATTTTATCCTAATGTTAGCCTCAAATTTTTTTTTTTGTTTTGTTTTTTTTTCCGTTAGTTTGCTTAGTTTTTGTAGCTTCTTCTTTTAATTCTTTTCGTTAGTTTTTTTTGTTTTAAACCTTTTTTTTAACTCTTAGATAAAAGATGGTAAAGTGTGTGTGTGTGTATATATATATATATATATATATACACACCAACTTACTTTTAGACTTAAAGGAAACTATAAAAATAAGAAAACTCAATAGTTACACTATAGTTTAAATTATACAACGAAAATATAATAGTTTACTTATTAGAATTCTAATTAAAAGAAACCATATATATATATATATATATATATACAAAAAAATAAAATTCATTCTCTAAGAATGTTAGCATTTTTGTAGTTTTCTTTTATTAAGATTAGAACTTAAAGAGATATTTATACTAAAATAGTGGGAATTTGAGTATGTCAATAATTAGTTGTTCACAACATGCCCCTATTTGCTTGGAAACATGAAGAGTTTTCAGGCAAAGAAAATAAACACGGTGACTAATTTTTTACCTCACTATATTTTGAAAGGGAAAGGAAGATAAAATAAAAAATACGATCGAGCGTTGGTTTTAGGCAGCGTACATATCTCGGGTTATAAGAGAATTAGGTCACGTGTAGTTCAAGTGAAAGAAGAGTGATGGATTATTCTTAGAGGGAGTGTCGAGTGAAGTTCCGTTGAGGTTCCAATCCGCGGTTCCTACTATTACATCAAAATGAAAAGAGAATTACATACTCTTGAAATCTAAGAGTTACAAAATTCCTATCTAAATGCCATCTGGAGTCTTGTCTTGATTCTTGACTTGCTTCTCCCATTGACTTTAGATTGAAACTTGATGCTCTCGATGCGACAGACTATGAAACATTCTCACATGCTTGTTTCTTGATCAGATGATGAGAAGATGGATCTTGAGAATCTATGTCTCCACATGCATTATGTCCAAGCTGGTTGCGGTTGGTATGGAGATCAAATGTTCCACTTTCTTTGGCAAGAGCTGGAATCTTATTTTTTGCGCATCCAATCCGTGCTTTGCAAAAAACCTACAAGCCATCACAAACAAACAAAACGAACAAAAATTTCTGCCCCAGTTTGCACTAGGAAATTTTTGTGAGTTATTGAAAACACATTAAACTATCTTTGCTATTGCAGAATAAAGAATTGAAAAAGACATTTTTTTTTGAATGTAGGGGATGTCGTACCCTATGTTAACAAGAAGGAAATCAACCAAGGGACTTTGTGTTGACAATAAGATGATGCTTTTGGCTCTTTAAGATTTTACTAGGGAATGTAGTACCCTATGTAGGAAGAAAATAACGAAGCCAGGGGATGTAGTACCCTGTGTTGGTGATAAGATGAGGCTCGTGGCACTCTGGGATGCTACTAAGGAATGTCGTACCCTATGTTGGCAATAAAATGCATCCAGGGGATGTAGTACCCTGTGTTGACAATAAGATGATGCTTTTGGCTCTTTAAGATTCCACTAGGGAATGTAGTACCCTATGTAGAAAGAAAAGAATGCAACCAGGGGATGTAGTACCCTATGTTTGGAAATGAGACGAGGCTCGCGGCGCTCTGAGATGCTACTAAGGAATGTCGTACCTTATGTTGGCAAAAAATGCAAATAGGGGATGTAATACCCTATGTCAACAATAATAAATGGAACCAGGGGATGTAGTATCATGTGTTGGGAATAAGGTGAGGCTCATGGCTCACTGAGATTCTACTAGGGAATGTCGTACACTATGTAGGCAAATAGTAATGCGATCAGGGGATGTGGTACCCTGTGTTGAAGATAGGGTATTTATTCCCAATAATGAAACTAAGAATAACATGAGTACATTTATCTTAGAAGAAAACTAAGGATTTGAGAACATCACTTGGTGGTGTTCGTCTTTTCATGAACTTTTTCCTAAAATTGTTCCGTTCCTGTTCTGAACAAAGAAAAATTTGTTAGTTTTAAAATGGTGGCCAGTTTGTGGCCTTAATTTCTTGAGAGACTTGATCTTGCGTCCATTACACTTGTTAGTAACATTGACTCTGTCGATGGTAGTAAAAATTGCCTGGAGATTCTATCATTACTTTCTGGAGATCTTCTTTCTCAACATCAAAACTTGACTATTTTTCTCCTATCACCATTTGTGTTTATGGTACAAACAACCTTGCTCCCAGAACCACTTTTAAATGAGTAACTTTTGTTGACCCTTAACACATTGTTCAGTCCTCCAAGCCTTTTGCTCGTCAGGAAAAAATCAAAGATGGCTTTATGACTTTTCCCATGCATGTTCATGCCCAGAAAGTTTTGCTTCATATAACAGGGAAACTGTAACCAATTTTGAGGCCTTCTCTTTGCTTTGCTTTGACAAAATTAGACTGAGGAGGACTCAAAAAAAATAGTACGAAGGAAAACAAGGAAGTGAATTAATAGGTATTACAACTTAATCAAGAAACGTACCTTTCAAAGAATAAAAATAGAGAGGACTTATCTGGAGGAATATGCTGACTTTAATTAACATGGCATGCACTTTGGACTGGATGCCCAATCCGCTGAACCGTCTAATTCTCAAAATCTGTTGTAAACTTCACCTTGAAACCGAGTTCTTTGTCTTAACCATGCTTGGGACATGATATATGAAGACCTTAATCGATCAACGATGCCCTTTGTGGGTTTTCACCAATTGACCTCTCTCATTTTTCTTTCTCTCGACTCATTATCGCCTTATAGTACCCGTGAGGGTTTTCACTAATATGACTCTCTCATTTGTCTTTCTCTCAACTCAATATTGCCTTATGGTACCCGTGAGGGTTTTCACCAATAAGACTCTCTCGTTTTATTTCTCTCTCTTTACAATGGTCGAGGCATCACCGTAATATACCGGTTTAGCATTCTCGAAAGTTGATCAGAGGGTCTTAAAAGGGAAAGGTAAAAAGAACTACTGAACCGAATTACAACTTTTGGAACCATTTTGACGGAAAAAACCGTCGAAAAAAAAAATAAAATCATGCCCCAGTTTCTTTGAATACTGGGAAATGTGGATTTTTGTTTTAGTGTGACCGAACCCCAGNAGGGTTTTCACTAATATGACTCTCTCATTTGTCTTTCTCTCAACTCAATATTGCCTTATGGTACCCGTGAGGGTTTTCACCAATAAGACTCTCTCGTTTTATTTCTCTCTCTTTACAATGGTCGAGGCATCACCGTAATATACCGGTTTAGCATTCTCGAAAGTTGATCAGAGGGTCTTAAAAGGGAAAGGTAAAAAGAACTACTGAACCGAATTACAACTTTTGGAACCATTTTGACGGAAAAAACCGTCGAAAATAAAAATAAAATCATGCCCGAGTTTCTTTAAATACTGGGAAATGTGGATTTTTGTTTTAGTGTGACCGAGCCCCAGAGTGAGGCTGCCTACGTATCCTTTTGGAATCAGGTCAGACGTAGTTCAATTAACATGAACTTGTTTTTATGCTTCTTTCTTTTCTTTTTTCTTTTTTTGATTTTGATTTTTTATTTTTGAATTTTTTTATTTTATTTTTTACTTTTTTTTTAAAAGTACATTGGTTCCAAAGGAGGGGAAAACAAAGAAATAATACAAACAAGGCTTCAAAGGGCTAAATAGGATTGGTCAGTTTTTGGGTAGCGAGAATGATAGACTTTCGTCATCCCAACCTGAGAATGCTAAGTATAAAAATGCCTAATTGAGTCATTTCAGACAATAGTATCTCTTGACCGCTCCGCGTTGACGGATATGTCAGTCATCTTTCCTTCTATATCTGCCAAGTGTAGAGCTCCTTTTGACAATATATTCTTGACGAGGTAAGGACCTTGCCTATTCGGGGCGAACTTTCCTTATGCTTCTTTCTGGTGCGGAAAGATACGTTTCAAAAAAAGTTGTCCTACCTCAAACTGTCTTGGGCGCACTTTCTTATTGTAAGCGCGTGCCATTCTTTGTTGGTATAACTGACCAAAACAAACTGCTGCCAAACGCTTTTCATCAATTAAACTTAACTGTTCCAGTCGGGACTTGACCCATTCAGTGTCCTCAATTCCTGCTTCAACAATGATTCGGAGAGAGGGAATCTCAACTTCCGCAGGTATGACCACTTCAGCGCCATAAACCAACAAGTAAGGCGTTGTGCCAATTCATGTACGGACAGTTGTCTGGTATCCCAAAAGAGCAAACGACAATTTCTCGTGCCATTGTCTAGACCCTTGGACCGTCTTCCTAAGAATCTTCTTAACGTTCTTGTTCGCAGGTTCAACAACTCCATTAGCTTTGGTCCGGTAAGGTGTAGAATTGCGATGCTCAATTTTAAATTGTTTGCATACCTCCTTCATTAGATGACTATTCAAATTGGCAGCATTATCTGTGATAATGGTTTTTGGAATACCGAAACGACAGATGATGTTGGAGTTAACAAAGTTTACTACTGCTTTCTTTGTGACTTTCTTCAATGTAATAGCTTCCACCCATTTGGTGAATTAATCAATTGCAACCAAGATGAATATGTGCCCATTTGAAGCTTTTGGCTCGATTGGGCTAATGACGTCCATTCCCCAAGCAACAAAAGGCCAAGGAGCTGACATAGGATATAATTCTGAAGGAGGCGAGTGAATCAAATCGCTGTGAATCTGGCACTGGTGGCACTTGCGAACAAAACGAAAGCAATCTCGCTCCATAGTAAGCCAATAATATCCTGCTCGAAGGATTTTCTTTGCTAGAACATACCCATTCATGTGCGGACCACAAACTCCCGAATGTAACTCATTCATAATCATTTCCTCTTCGGCATCAACACATCTCAACAAATTTAAATTCGGAGTTCTTTTGTAAGGATTTCCCTACTCAAAAAGAAACCATTAGAGAGTCGTATAATAGTTCTCTTTTCATCCCTATAGCGTGTTCCATATATTCTCTTATTTTCATATACTGTTTAATATCACAGTACCATGGTTCACCATCTAGTTCTACTTTAATTGTATTGCAATAACCATGTTGATCCCGAATTTGAATTTACAATGGGTTAATGTGAGTATTACACGAATATGGAAGAATTGAGGCCAGGGTGGCCAAGGCATCAACTAATTCATTGTGAAACCTGGGAATGTACCTGAACTCGATGGACTTGAACCTTTTGCTAAGATCTTCCACACATTGTCTATATGGAATGAGCTTGATATCTTGAGTCTCCCAATCACCTTGAGCCTGCCAAATAAGAAAATCTGAATCTCCCATCAACAACAGTTCGTGCACATTTAGATTTATTGCCATGTTCAGACCCATGATGCAAGATTTATATTCTATCGTGTTGTTTTTACAGAATAAACGAAGTCTCGCCATGGCAGGGTAATGTTTCCCCGTATATGATACAAGAATTGCCCCAATCCCTACGCCTTTGATGTTGACCACCCCATCAAAGTATAGTTTCCAAACATGACTGTCATCTGGGACTGCTTCTTCAACTAAATGAACCTCTTCATCTAGGAAGTATATGTTCAATGACTCATAATCATTGTCAACCGGGTTTTCTGCCAAATGATCAGCCAAATCTTGTGCCTTCATGGTTGTATGAGTGACATAAACAATATCAAACTCTGTGAGCAAGATTTGCCATTTTGCCAATCTACCTGTTGGCATTGGCTTCTTAAAGATGTACTTCAAGGGATCCATTCGGGATATGAGGTAAGTTGTATAGTCCAAGAGATAATGCCTAATCTTCTGGGTAACCCAAGTTAAGGAGAAACATGCCCTTTCCAAAAGAGTGTATTTGGCCTCATAAGGTGAACTTTTTGCTCAAATAATAGATAGCTTGTTCCTTTTTGCCTGTGGCATCATGTTGACCCAGAAAACAACCAAAAGAACTATCCATTACTGACAGATATAAAAACAGAGGCCTACCAGGTTCCNTTTGACAAATATTCTTTGATCTTATCAAAAGCTTCTTGGCACTCATCTGTCCACTTGATAGCAGCGTTCTTTTTTAACAACTTAAAAATAGGCTCACATGTGGTTGTAAGCTGCACGATGAATCTACTGATGTATTTCAACCTCCCGAGTAAACTTATGACTTCTTTTTTATTCTTTGGGGCAGGAAGCTCTCGAATGGTCTTTATCTTTGAGGGATCTAACTCAATGCCTCTTCGACTAACTAAAAAACCCAAAAGCTTCCCAGAAGGAACTCCAAATGCACATTGGACTGGATTGAGTTTGAGATTGTACCTTCGTAGCCTTTCAAAGAACTTTTTCAAGTCTTGCACGTGGCCATCTTGTGTTCTGGACTTAATGATCACATCATCAACGTACACTTCAATCACTTTGTGCGCCATGTCATGGACTATGGTAGTCATGGCCCTCATGTAAGTTGCCCCTGCATTTTTCAAACCGAATGGCATGAATCTATAACAATATGATCCCCATGGAGTTGTGAAGGCGGTCTTTTCTGCATCTTCCTCATCCATCAAAAATTGGTGATATCCGGCATAACAATCCACAAAAGATTGGATCTCATGCTTAGCACAATTATCGACAAGGATATGAATGTTGGGTATGTGAAAGTTGTCTTTTGGGCTTGCTTTATTTAAATCCCTATAGTCAACACAAACTCTGATTTTCCCATCCTTCTTTGGCACTGGCACAACATTTGCTAACCATGTGGTATATCTGACGACCCTGATTACATTTGCATTTAGTTGCTTCGTGATNATATGTCTTAAACTTCCTTTGTTTTTGCTGGATTAGTGGAAAATTAGGATATGTGGGAAGCTTATGAACCACTAAATCGACACTCAAACCCGACATGTCATCATATGACCAAGCAAATACATCTTTGTACTCGAACAAAACTTGAATTATGGAATCTCTCGTCCTTTGTTCAGTATGAATGCTTATTTTTGTTTCTCTGGTTTCTTCAGGACTTCCTAGGTTAATTGCCTCAGTTTCATTTAAGTTAGGCTTAGGCTTATTCTCAAATTGATCCAATTCCCTTTTTATTTCCTTTAAAGCCTCATCTTCATCATACTCAACTTCTTGATTCATTATTTCGAGATTAGACAGCTTTTTAAGACCTGTGCATGAATTTCGCGTGCATGTCATATTTTTAAAGCCGACATTAACAAAATCGAAAATGATAAGAAATTAAAGAAAATTAGGGAAATGAAAAGACATAATTTTACTATGAAACTGGAACTTCATTTCATTGAATTTGAAANAGGGCCCTCGCCGACTTGAACCATATTGATCTCATAGAACATCTCCTTGAGACCCTGGCAGACTTCATCAAAGTCATCCTGAGTAGAAAGATTTTAGACTTCTTCTAAATGCGACTTGACAAAAGAGTAGGCAATGTGAGGGATTGGTTTGGACAAATTCCAACCATTATTTTTGCAAGCCTTGGATCTGTCTATGTCAGCCGACGTTGGTTTAAAACCCAAACCAAGGTATCTTTCTTCAAAAATGGAGCAATAAGGTTCACAATTCCCTGCAGAGAGGGTCCTAATCCTTTTCCTGGTTCATAACCGTTCCTTAACATCAGCAAAGCTACCATCATAGATGTGGATGACAGACGGGGATATTGAATAGGTTTTCCTTCTTCCACTTGGTCCACTTCAATCACCTCAAATGATTAATATATGAGGGATTCACATCCTTCTTTGACCTCGATACATGGAATGGACGGGCCATTATAGACAGATGAGTCGTCCAACCCATGAACAACAATTTCTTGCTTGTCATACTCGAACTTGACCATTTGATATAGGGTGGATGGTACAGCTCTGGTCAGATCCACGGCCTTCCCAGAAGAAAATTATAGGATGTTTTCATATCCAACACTTGAAACACAATGTTAAAATCAACCGGTCCAATTGTCACGGTGAGTTCGATTTCCCAAATAGTGTCTCTTCTAGAACCATCAAAAGCTCTGATGCTGACGCTACTAGTTCAAATTTTGTTAGTGTCAATGTTCAGTTATTGTAGAGTAGAAAGAGGGCATATATATACACTTGAGCCTCTGTCAATCATGACTCCATTCACGTAATGCCCTTCACATTTGACCATAAGATGCAAAGCTTTATTGTGCCCAGCACCTTCCTCAGACAAATCATCATCGCTAAAAGAAATCTTATTCACTTCAAAGAATCTTTCAGCCATTTTTTCTAGTTGATTCACCGTTATCTTTTCTGAGACATATGCCTCATTCAAAGTTTTGCTCAACACACGACGATGTTCTTCTAAGTGCAAAAGCAGATATAACAAAGATATCTGAGTAGGGGTTTTCCTTAGTTGGTCAATGATTGAGTAGTCTTGCATTTTCATCATCTTAAGGAATTCCTCCGCTTCTTTTTCTGCAACAGGTTCTTTCACTGGAAAGTGACTTTCCCTGGCTTGCTTAGCTTTACTCAATTCCTCTGGCGAGTAGCACCTTCCAGAGCGGGTCAAGCCCCCCAATTGAACCTCAACCTTTTTTGTGCTTCCAGATGTTACGACCCGACCGTTCGTTTTGCATTATCGGACCCTGTTCTCCTAAATGAAACTTCCCATAGAGGATTTTTGTGATTTATGACTTGCGGGGACTGGTGGTCCGGGATTCGGAGGTGTTTAGAGTGCTTCAGGAACAATTGGTTCCTTAAGGTTGGCCTTTAAGGTCAGGTTTGACTTTGGTCAACATTTTGGGTAAACGACATCGGAATCAAGTTTTGTCAGTTCCAGTAGCTTCGTGTGATGATTTTGGACCTGGGCGTATGTTCATAATGGGTTTTTGATAATCCGAGAGCATTTCGGCGCCCAATATTGAAATAGAAGTTCCTTAAGTTCCTATTGTGGTTTTGGACGTGTTTTTGTGTTATCGCGTTCCGAATGGAATTTCAAGGTTGGGAATAGTTCTGTTATGTCATTTATGACTTGCCTAAAAAATTTGGTGTCATTCCGCGTAGTATAGGTCAGTTCGGCACGTTGTTAACGAAGTCTAGAAAACATAAAGTTCCTAAGTTTTGTTTTTGGGGTTTTGAGGTGTGATTTTGAATTTTAGCGTTGTTTTGGGCGTTCTGAAGGCTCGAGCGAGTGTGTATTATGATTTGGGACTGTTGGTATATTTGGACGAGGGCTCGGCTGGGCCCAGGGGCCTCCCAGGCACCTAACAGGGCTAAAAACCAGCTAAAATAGCTGCTGGTGCACCTGATCTAGTGTGACCGCAGGTGCGGTGGCCCAGTCGCAGGTGCGGGACCGCTGGTGAGGCCATCCCTCCGTAGGTGCGAACCCATCCCTTCCCGTCCAGTTCCGCAGGTGCAAGCCCCAACTCGCAAGAGCGAGACCGCAGGTGGGTCCCCAAGCCGCAGGTGAAGAATCCATGTAGGTCAGGTAGTATATATTCTTTGAAACTCGGGATTTCACCCCATTCATTCATTTTCCTCAACCATTAGAGTCTTGTGAGCTTGGGGAGAGCACATCACGACCTAACTACTGTCAAGGTAAGTTAATTCCACTTCAACACTAGTTTAATTCATGATCTTCTAGCTAAATTAACTACTAAATCATTGAAAAGTCAAGAATTGGGTAGTAATTTAGGGTTCTTGGGAAATTGGTGAATTACCTATTTATTGCCATAAATTCAAGTAGAAATCATATATTAACGATCCTTAGGATTCGGGTAAGCGATTCCTCCGCGAGTTTTCGAAATTCGAGCGTGCGGGCCCGGGGTTAGATTTTGGGAATCCTTCGAGAATGTTAAATTATTGAATAAATGGGATAATTTCCCTACTTTGAGCAGGCATTGATGTCATTGTACCATATTTGGCTAGTTGCGAGTCCTCGGGTGTAGAGTTTGGAGTTCGGGCGCATCCTTGGTCCGAGGGGTGATTCAACACGAGGTGAGTCTCCTTTCTAACCTTGTTAGGGGGAATTGTCCCTCTAGATGATTTAAATGTTATATGTAATAATTTTTAGGGGCTACGTACGTCCAAAGTGACGAGAGTCCGTACGTAGCGACTATTACTATTATGTTCGGGTAGTTAGGTCTACATCATGCCTTGTGTTTTACTTGATATGAATTATATGCGTAATGAATTAACGTTATATGTTGATTATGTCCCCGAAGTTATGAAATTTGAGAAAAACGTGTAAGAAATTGTTCACGGAAAAGTATTCTCTTTTAAAAAGGAATAGTGTATGTGCATGTGACCGCTTCGCAATTTATATTCCACGAGTGGAGTGTGATTTTCCCCACTCTTAGCCGTACACCACGGCGGATTGAGAGATGCACTTTTGGTATGGGACGTTCGATCCTCGATAGTGCATAGAGAGGGATTAAGAGATGCACTTTATGTACGGGTCGTTCGATCCTCGGCAGGGCATAGAGAGGTTGAGAGATGCACTTTTGGTATGGGCCGTTCGATCCTCGGCAGTGCATAGATGTGAGTACTTTGTGGAGAGGTGCACTTTTGGTACGGGCCGTTAAATCCTCGGCAGTGCACGGGCTTGACTATCTTATGACTCCGAGCGGTTGTCCTTACTATGCATGTGTATGATTTATTTGTTACTAAATTCATGGATATTGATCTGACAGATATTTGGGGAAAATTGAAGTGGTCATTGTTTTATTTATTCCCAATATTCTTTCCTGGATTTCAGTATCTTACATATATACTTGTTGCTTCACTGTCTTTACATGCCTACTGTTTCCATTACATTCCGTTAAGTTATACTGTTGGACCTTAGTGAGTGTCATGTCGACCTCTCGTCACTACCTATTCGAGGTTAGGCGGGATACTCACTAGGTACATATATATTTATGTACTCATGCTGCACTTCTGTACTAAATTGTACAGGTTCTGAGGCTGGTGCTTCTGGTTATCCAGCCGGAGCTTGACATATATTCTGGACCTGACTCCACGGTAAGCTGCATCCCTTGACGATTTTCAGCAGTGCTATGGAGTTATCTTTTGTTTATTTCTGTCTACTTCTCTTGGACAACAGTACAGTTTGTATCATCTTTTGTATATTCTACTAGATCGCCTGTTGACTTGTGACACTAGTTCCTGGCACGCACATAGTAGAATATTTATTTTTGGGACTGTATATATTAGATCATGATCATTGTGGCTGTATTTACTTAAGTTGGTTAATGTTTCCGCTTTTATTTAAATGATCTAAGTTTAAAACTTTGGAATATATGGGGTTGTGTTGAACCATGTCGCTGCATAGTTTGAAGATTGGCAAATGGCTGATCAGTTGAACCAGGTCCATCAGAGCACACATCTTGAACTGAATATCTGGCACATGAACCGTATATGCATAGGATATATCCGTGAATGAGAAATATCAATGAACCAAGAGATTGTCTCCTAATGCGAAAAGGTTGCAAACTGATGAGATGATTAAAGTCGAATACAACAAGGAAAGTAAAAAAATAAAGGAAGTTGAGTTTGGTACGAATTATGTTCACCCAGGTAGAGTTGGACTAGAATTGGACGACAAGCTCAACTGACTTTATAAATACTTGATGTATTTCTGCTGGAATTTGATACACACAAAAGCTGAAGTGAATCAAAAATCTGAAAGAAAAGTTCGCAGAATCAATTTGCTAGCAGAGTCATTATGCGATTAAAAGGCTGTAGATCAACTAAAAGAACCAGTTCCATCTGATTGATTATTGAGTCTAGTTGATTGTAGTAGGAGTTTTAATATCGTATCTTTTCAGCTTTCATAGAAGCAATTGTAATAGGTACACATTGTTCAAGTTAGAGTTAACTTAAAGCTTGTAGAAATTAGTTGGGGGCTAGTTACTACAAAGGGATTAGAGTTAGTCCTAGAATAACAAAAGAGTTTATTTTGTAAGTCCGTTTGGCTCAGAGTTTTAGTGAAGAGTTTGAACAAATCCTACTGAGGATTAGGTCGTGGTTTTTCACCTTTTGAGCCAGGTGTTTTCCACATAAAAATCTCTGTATTTTTACTTTACTGCTTTTGTTATTCCACAACAGTAGTAGTTGGAACACCAAGAAGAACCAGGTTCTTCTATTGAGCAACACTCGAAAATTGGGTACCACATAAAGTAACTTATCTTCTTGTGTGGTATTGACGTCTAAAACATGAATTGGTATCAGAGCAGGTTATCCTTGAAAGGCTAACACCTTGGAGAAAATCAAGATGAGTGCACCTCCTGGAAATTGGGAAGGTCAATCAACTGTAAGGCCACCACTCTTTAATGACCAGTATTACTCTTGGTAGAAAAACAGGATGAAGGACCACCTGATTGGAGAAGACTATGAACTCTGGGACATAGTCATTGATGGTCCTCTAGCTACCATGATGAAGAGTGCTGAAGGTATAGATGTACCAAAGACTAGAGCTGATTGCATTACTGAGGATCTGAAGAAATGGGAGAAGAATGCAAAGGCCAAAAAGTGGCTAGTGTGTGAACTAGTTCCAGACGAGTGCAGCAGAATCCAAAGCCGCACCACTACCGAAGAGATCTGGGATACCTTGCAAGTATCCCATGAAGGAACACCTTAGGTAAAAAGGTCAAGAGGTACTCTACTATTCTCTCAGTATGAAAACTTCACTATGAAAGAAGGAGAGACTATCCAAGAGATGTACACAAGGTTCACAACCTTGACTAATGAACTGAAGTCTCTTGGAAGATTCATTCTTGAAGAGGACATGGTTGAGAAGATCCTAACAAGGGTCTTGCCTATTTCCTGGGAAAGCAAAATCACTGCTATCCAGGAATCCAAAAATATGGCAACCCTGAGATTGGATGAGCTGATTGGAAACCTCACTGCCTATGAACTGAGAAGGCATATAATGAATATGGATGGTCCAAAGAAGGAGAGGAGTATAGCACTAAGAATCACTGAGGGAGCAGATCTGGAGGATGATGAGATGGCCATGATCACCAAAGAATTCAGGAACTTTCTCATGAGAAAGAAGGCCATCTCTAGAGGAGGAAACTACAACAAAGCAAAAGCTCCAGAAAGGCCAACCAACGAGGGATGCTATAAATGTGGTAAGACTGACCATCTCATCAAAAACTATCCTCGGTGGGAAGTAAAATGGAAAAGGGAGATATATGAAAGAAGGAACAGGTCCAACCCAAGAAAACCACAACAAAGGCTATGTTGCTACTTGGGGGAAAGTTCAGATGAGGAATCAGAAGATGGGGAGACTGAAGATCAGGCGCTCATGGCAATTGGAGAATCTGATGAGGAATCACATGAAGAACCAGAGGTTAGTATCTCCCATCTTAAAAACAAAGTAAATTTCCTATCTAAGGAAAACATCTCTGAGTTGCTACTTGATTTCATAGATGATTCTGAGGAAACAACCAAAGAGAAGGATCAACTATCTAAAGAATGTGCAATACTAAAAGTAAAGTGCATGAACCTGGAAATCAGAGTCAGTGAATCTGGAAAGAAAAAAACTGACTTGTTGAACCAGGTTCATCCACTTGAAACTGAGATTCTAGAAATAAAATCTGAAAACTTAAAGCTAAAGCTAGGATCAAGTAAAAAGGTTGTTGATTATTCTCATATCATGTTAGAAGAAAACATGGGAAACCTAAAAGTTAAGATGTATGCCAAGGATGAACACATAATAACTCTTAATGAAGAACTTGGCAAAGTCAAAACATGAATTAGATCGAACTTGTAAATGGAATAAATCCTCTGACGCCCTGATATGGATTCAAGAGAATCATAGTAGCAACAGGAGAGGGATTGGCTTTGGAAGTAAATTGCCCAAGTGGGATCCCAAAAACAAGTAGCTCACTCTTCCTGAGAATAAAATCTACACCCATTGTGGTAAGACTGGGCACTACAAATATGAGTGTACTGCAAAAGAGCAGGCCAGTCGCAGAAGTGAGAGGTTTGTAAAAGGGAAAAACTGGCTACCAAATTGGGCCAGGAAAAATTTGATTCATCCATTCTCTCATAGAAAAGGACCCAAACAAGTTTGGGTTCTTAAGACTAACCTCTGGTTTTTTTTTGTAGGTTCAAGTGAGAGGAGGCAGCCAGATTTAGTATTTGGATAGTGGCTGCTCAAAGCATATGACTGGGAACATGGAACAGTTCCTTTCACTTGAAAGTCTCAAAGGAGGAAATGTCTCCTTTGGAAATGGAAATAAAGGTGAAATCATTGGGGTTGGTAAGGTAGGTAAGGACGACACACGATCCATTGAACATGTGTATCTAATAGATGGATTGAAATATAGCATGATCAATGTATCAAAACTGTGTGACAGAGGTAACCTGGTTTCTTTTACTTCCACAAAATGTTTTGTGATTAACCTGCTTACTGACAAGATTGTTTGGCAGGGAAAAAGAATGAATACCATCTATTTCATAAACTTGTCCACACTATCTGAAAATGAACTCACTTGCCTAAGTGTGTTGGACAGTGATCCCCTCATCTGGCACAAACGACTTGGTCATGCGAGTCTAACTCAGCTTAACAAACTAGTCTCTAAGGACTTAGTGGTAGGACTTCCTAACATTAAGTTAAAGAAAGACAAAGTTTATGAGGCATGTGCCAGGGGGAAGCAGGTAAAGTCCTCTTTAAAAAGTAAGAAAATCGTCAGTACCACCAGGACGTTGGAACTGGTTCAGATGGATCTATGTGGTCCTATGAGAACTTTGAGTAGGGGTGGTAAGAGATATGTGATGGTGGTAGTTGATGATTTTTCAAGGTTCACTTGAACCTTATTCTTGGCATCTAAGGATGAAGCATTTGATATGTTCACCTCATTTGTCAAGAAAACTCAAAATCAATTAGGACATCAACTAGCATCAATAAGATCTGACCATGGTACTGAATTTGAGAATGCTAAGTTTGCTNTCACTTGGACCTTATTCCTGGCATCTAAGGATGAAGCATTTGATATGTTCACCTCATTTGTCAAGAAAACTCAAAATCAATTAGGACATCAACTAGCATCAATAAGATCTGACCACGGTACTGAATTTGAGAGAGTTGTGTGATGAACATGGTGTTAATCATAACTTTGCTGCTCCTAGAACCCCACATCAAAATGGGGTTGTTGAAAGGAAAATAGAAATCTTGAAGACATGGCAAGAACCATGCTTCTATCTAGCAATCTACCTCACAACTTCTGGGCTGAAGCAATAAACACTGCTTGTTACATAATCAATAGATGGATGACCAGACCTCTGTTAGAGAAAACTCCCTATGAATTACTTAAAGGGAGAAAGCCCAACAAATCCCACTTTAGGGCTTTTGGATGTAAGTGTTTTGTACATAATAATAGCAAAGATTCCCTAGGAAAAGTTGACCCCAGAAGTGATGAGGGAGTATTCTTGGGATATTCATCACATAGCAAAGCTTATAAAGTGTATAATAAAATAACTATGTGTGTAGAAAAAAGTATACATGTTGTCTTTGATGAAACTAACATTCTTGCTGAGAGACAGGAACCTGAAGATGAGGAGCTTGGAATGGTAAGAAGCAGTGATCACATTGAAGCAAGCATGGAAGGTGGAACAGGTGATGGACCAGGTTCAACTACCCCAAGCATCATGACAAGGGGAATTCAACATATGCAACCTGGCCTTGATCCTGCTCCACAGCAACAAGACACCATAGAATTGTCTAGGAATGACAGCCGGTACTCAAACCACACAGATATCCGAGTTCTCACCCTCTTGAGAACATCATAACAGATTTGGCATTCGGAATCAAAACAAGACCATCCTCGAAAAGTCTATGTGCGTTTGATGCCTTTCTATCTATGATCGAGCCCTACAAGATGTTGATTGGGTAAATGACATGCAAGAAGAGTTGAATCGGTTTGAAAGAAGTCATGTATGGCACTTGGTACCCAGGCCACTAGATAGAAAAGTGATTGGCACCAAATGGGTCTTTAGGAACAAGCTCGATGAGGATGGAACTGTTACAAGGAATAAGGCAAGATTAGTTGTTCAAGGGTATAGTCAAGAAGAAGGAATTGACTATGATGAGACCTTTTCCCCTGTGGTAAGACCGGAGGCAACTAGACTTCTTATAGAATTTGATGCACACATGGAATTCACTCTTCATCAGATGGATGTTAAGAGTGCCTTTCTCAATGGCTATCTGAAGGAAGATGTATTTGTCAAGCAGCCTCCAGGTTTTGAAAGCAAGGAGTCACCTGACCATGTATACAAACTCGAAAAGGCTCTATATGGTCTCAAACAAGCATCAAGAGCATGGTACGAACGATTATCAAAATTCCTGCTAGAACATGGGTACAAACGAGGCAAAATTGATAGTACCTTGTTCTTAAGGGAAAAGGGTAAGGATCTCCTGGTGGTGTAAATATATGTGGATGATATCATATTTGGGGCAACTTCTAAAAAATTGAGCAAGGAATTTGCTATGCTAATGGGAAGTGAGTTTGAGATGAGTATGATGGGTGAGCTAAACTTTTTCTTAGGCTTGCAAATTAAGCAAAACCCAAATGGAACAATGATCCACCAACAAAAGTATGTGAAAGAATTGCTCAAGAAGTTTAAAATGGAAGACTCAAAAGAAATAGACACTCCCATAGCCACAGCTACAAAATTGGATGTGGATGAACCTGGTTCATCTGTTGATCAGAAGCTATACAGAGGGATGATTGGGTCTCTATTATATCTCACTGCCAGCAGACCTGATATTGTGTTCATCGTAGGATTGTGTGCTAGGCTTCAGGAAAATCCAAAGGAGTCCAACCTCACTGCAGTAAAGAGAATTTTGAGATATTTGAAAGGCACAACTAATTTGTGCCTTTGGTATCCTAAAGGTAGTAATTTCGACCTTGTAGGATATGCTGATGCTGATTATGCAGGATTCCTGGTTGATAGGAAAAGTACTTCAGGCATGGCTCACTTTTTGGGTTCATGCCTTGTGTCTTGGGCTACTAAGAAACAAAATCCAGTAGCCTTGTCTACTGCTGAGGCTAAATATGTGGTTGCAGCCTCATGTTGTGCCTAGTTGTTATGGATCAAACAACAACTCATGGACTTCGGTATTGATGTGGGATGCATTCCTATTTTTTGTGATAACACTAGTGCTATTAGTATGAAGAAGAACCCGGTTCATCACAAAAGGACCAAGCACATAGATGTTAGGCACCATTTCCTAAGGGATAACTATGAAAAAGGAATGATCTCAATCAAATTTTGTGCTACTGATCATCAAATTGCTGATATATTCACTAAAGCCCTTAGTAAGGAGCATTTCGAGAGAAACATGCTGGAATTAGGGATGCTTAAGATCACCTGATTGAAAAAAATATATATAAATGAATTTTTTTTTGTTTTGGCTAGAAAATTTTAATTAGGTACTTAATCAGATTAATAATTGCTCAGCATCATGTCTTTATTGCCATACTCTTGTGCCATGTATTAATATGATTCCATGGATACTAATAAATGTTTATCTATCTTTGTAAATTGAGGAAATTTAAAGATTTCTAACAGGATGAACTTGGTTCATCTATCCTGATTCATCTGACTGACAAGGTACGTACTCTTCTCCATATATTAATTCAATTACCGTCACACATGAGCAGGATTATATCTATATTTGGTTCATTTCAAATTCTTTTTACTAATCCTTAAATGAACCCATTCCGAGAAGTCACATCAGTACTCAATTAGCCTAGAAGTAGGGAACTCTCAACCGTCAAATCAATGACACTCCTACAACTATTAGACTTCCACTTGAATAAAATTTTTACCCGTTGTATAATTAATAGCTATATCTTATAAAAGGAAATCATTACTCCTCTCTTCATAAGGCTACCTTCAAACCAAGTTCAACTTATACTGCACAACCCAAAACTTACAACTCGTCCTTTCCTTCTAACAATACATAAAAACGTCTTCACCACCACTAACTTCTTCTTCTAATTCATCACCTAATCGTGATTAAGATGGAGGACATTCTGAATCTGTCTCCAATTCTCCATCCGTTTATAATTCTGAATCACCAGAAATTACATCTATCCCTGAAAATACACCCATTCCTGAACCCACTCCAAACCCTACTCCTGCCCCCAAGAATCGTCGTGTCAAAGTTCTTGCCCGGAAATCTGTTTCTTCTGGGGCTAGGGAAAAAATCTTGGAGGATCTTATTAAAGTAGACAAAGGTACTAAGTCAGATTCATCCAGTGAATCCTTTAAATCATCTAATGAGGAAGACGCACTTGGTTCAACCAGTTCTGAAAAAGGTAATCTTGAAATCGATTCTGAATTTACTTCTGCTGATAAACTATTCTTGGGTCTGTTATTGATTTTGAAGTACCTTGAAGGAAGAGGGGTGGTAGAAAAGAAATAATTATTGAGAGAGAGGGAAAATAAGTTGTGAGGGGATCTGGGGAGGATGGTACCACGCTGGTTAACTGTGGTCTCATTCCTAAAACTGGTGGAGAAAACATCATTGATTTAGGGGGAAGCATATTTGAGGAAGCTGAAGCAGGTCTTGCAAGTCTGAAGAAAGGAACAGATGAACCTAGTTCATCTTGGGAAGAAAAATTGGCTCAAAGGCTGAAGAAACTGGGGGAGTCCTATAACCCTAGGAAAAGAAGGAGTCAGAAGTCCAGGAAAGCAACTCACCCAATTCCTTCAAAGAAAAGAAAAATTTCTGAAGTTGCTGATGTTCCTGCTCCAAAAGTAAGAGCTACTCGTAGCACTGTGAGAGATGAAGAAGAGAAATTAGAAAAGACTCTGAAAGAGAGCAAGAAGAAGAGGGCAGCAAAAGGAAAATCAAAAGTTGAAGAGCCTGTTGAGGCTTTTGAGATTGAAGAGACTGCATTGGACCTGGTCCAACAGGAAGAGCAGCCTGCTCAAGGTGTGGATGAGACACCAAAACCCACAAAGGCTAAGGCTTCTTCAAAGAAGTCAGCTAGAATGTTTGTCACACCAACAAGATCTGTTAAGAGGACCAGGGCCAAGCCAAAGAAAGTGAAAATTGTTGAGAAAGAGGATGATGATGCAGACTGGAGTGGAGAGGAGGAGAAGGAAATAGGAGAGGTGACTGACAGAGTTACCATGTTTGGAAAAAGAACAATACTGAAGGGTAAGCTGGTGAAGGATCTAGAGGAGCCTGGAATGCAATATTTGATGGAAACTCTGGAGGTGCAGGGCTGGAAGAACCTGGTCCTTCGCATGGAAGGCAGGCTGGCAAGAGCTGAGTTGGTAAAATTCATGGGAAATGCCATTGTCAAGGAAGGCAGGGTCACCTCCATGGTCAAAGGAATTGAAGTTTCCTTGATGTTAAAGAACTGGGTGTTATTCTGAACATACCAGCTGAGGGCTATGAGGACTACATGAGGCAAAGATGGCCTTGTCTAGCTGGGATGGCCTCAGCAATCAACATCACCAGGCTCTTCAGTGATAGTGAGAAAGAGATTGAACCCAGGCCGGTTTACAAGAGTGAAATGAAGTCAGAGCACAAGCTACTCTTCGAGTTCGTCATCAAATTCCTACTGCCTAGACAAGAAAGAAGGCACATGGAAAATTATATGGATCTTACCTTGATGGAATGCTTGTACAAGGGAAAGCAAATAAATTGGTCGGCTTTCATCATCCCACTCTTTGACAGAGTTGTGAATGGAACCAAAGCACACGCAACTCCATATGGCTTCATTCTGACAGCAGTGCTTGCGCATTTTGGGGTTCCAGTAAAGAAGGTTGAGATGGCTACTGCCAAAGACTATTTTGGGAAGGAAACTTTGCTTACATGTGACTACAATGTCAATGTTCCTATGGATGAACTTGGTTCATCTAGGAAGCAACCAGTCAACAGCAAAGTTAGAACTCTGGTGCAGGAAAACGAGATTAAGGATATGGAGATCNAGAGTGAAATGAAGTCAGAGCACAAGCTACTCTTCGAGTTCGTCATCAAATTCCTACTGCCTAGACAAGAAAGAAGGCACATGGAAAATTATATGGATCTTACCTTGATGGAATGCTTGTACAAGGGAAAGCAAATAAATTGGTCGGCTTTCATCATCCCACTCTTTGACAGAGTTGTGAATGGAACCAAAGCACACGCAACTCCATATGGCTTCATTCTGACAGCAGTGCTTGCGCATTTTGGGGTTCCAGTAAAGAAGGTTGAGATGGCTACTGCCAAAGACTATTTTGGGAAGGAAACTTTGCTTACATGTGACTACAATGTCAATGTTCCTATGGATGAACTTGGTTCATCTAGGAAGCAACCAGTCAACAGCAAAGTTAGAACTCTGGTGCAGGAAAACGAGATTAAGGATATTGAGATCCTTCGTTTGAAGTCTCGTGCTATTGAGGTTGAAGCTTAGCGAGATGCTCTTAGGGATGAATTAGAAAAGGAGAAAGAAAATAACGAGGGTGTTCTTCAGCATATGCTTTCTCTCCTATAATCCAAGACCACAACCTTCTCTGCACCTTCCCATCCTTAGGTTTTTCAGAGCTTCCAAAACCCCTCTTTAGACCATTTATTCAGTTTCAGTTATTTTTACTCTATTTTTTGCTCATGGTTGGTTTGTTTCTTTTTTTTTGGTATGGTGTTGATAATCGTTACTAATCAATGAATTTTGCTTCTAGTTGTTGACTTGTCTCAATTTCTTAGTTAGCTAAGATTTATTTCCTTCTTTGTGTTGATTAATCATACATTGCACTTGCAGTTGCCTCAATGGCCATGAGTAATAATTAATAAATCTGGTAAGTGTATCATTTGGCAAACTTTTCGATGATGCCAAAAGGGGGAAGATATGTGCTGATGTTTTTCAAAAAGTTTTTTCAAAGTGATATTTATAACCTAATGAACCTGGATTCTCTATGATTACTGCTTAAAACCATACAAAGTTGTTGTAGTGTATACAGGATTAAGCACGAAGTTTCTCATCATCAAAAAGGGGGAATTTGTTGACCCATGTCACTGCATAGTTTTGAAGTTTGACAAATGGCTGGCCAGTTGAACCAGGTCAATCAGAGTACACATCTTGAACTGAATATCTAGCACAACTGTACATGCATAGGAGATATCTGTGAATGAGAAATATCAATGAACAAAGAGATTGTCTCCTAATGCGAAAAGGTTGCAAACTGATGAGATGATTGAAGTCGAATTCAAAATAAAGGAAGTTGAGTTTGGTACGAATTATGTTCACCCAAGTAGAGTTGGACTAGAATTAGATGAAAAGCTCAACTGACTCTATAATACTTGATGTATTTCTGCTGGAATTTGATACACACAAAAGCTTAAGTGAATCAAAAGTCTGAAAGCAAAGTTCCCAAAGTCAATTTGCTAGAAGAGTCATTGTGCGATTAAAAGGCTACAGATTAACTAAAAGAACCAGTTCCATCTGATTGATTATTGAGAGTAGTTGATTGTAGTAGGAGTTTTAATATTGTATCTTTTTAGCTTTCATAGAAGCAATTGTAATAGGTACGCATTGTTCAAGTTAGAGTTAACTTGAAGCTTGTAGAAATTAGCTGGGGGATACTTACTACAAAGGGATTAGAGTTAGTCCTAGGATTACAAAAGAGTTTATTTTGTAAGTCCGTTTGGCTCAGAGTTTTAGTGAAGAGTTTGAGAAAATCCTACTGAGGAGTAGGTCATGGTTTTTTCACCTTTTGAGCCAGGTGTTTTCCATGTACAAATCTTTGTGTTTTTACTTTACTGCTTTTATTATTCCACAACAGTAGTAGTTGGAACACCAAGAAGAACCAGGTTCTTCTATTGAGGCAGCACTCGAAAATTGGTTACCACACAAAATAACCTATCTTCTTGTGTGGTATTGACGTCTAAAACATCAGGTTGGTATGTTAAATAAGGATAATCTCACTAGTAAACAACTATTGGCTTGCTTGACTCCAATGTTGGGCGCCATCACGATCTGTGTTGTATTTTGGGTCGTGACAGCATGGTATAAGAGCACTAGGTTCACGTAAGTCTCACGAGTCACGGGCAAACCCAGTAGAGTCTTGCGGATCGCTACAGAGACATTTGTACTTATCTTCAGGAGGCTATAGAGTGTCAGGAAACCTCTCTTTGTTCTTATCCTATCGTGCAGTCGATGATTGATTAAACTTATTCTTCTATTCTCTCACAGATGGTGAGGACGCACGCATCCGATGTTCCAGACCCCTACTGCCTAGGCCGCAGGACCGACAACAGCATTACATCACACCTCGGGTAAACTGTCTGTGGGTGGAGCCCAGCCTGTAGTAGCAGCACCGGAGCCCAGACCAGCTGCGGATGTCAATCTGCAGAAGATGTTAGCCAGATGGACTCGATTGCTCCCTCCAGTCTTCGGGGGTGAGACAGGTGATGATGTCCATGACTTCATTGATAGGTGCAGGGATAGACTGCACAACATGGGGATCCTAGCATCCCATGGGGTGGATTTCACCACTTTCCAGCTAGAGGGCAGAGCTCGCAGGTGGTGGTAGTCTTATATTCTCAGCAGGCCATCAGATTCTCCCACTGTCACTTGGAAGTAGTTCACACAGATGTTCTTGGACAGATATATTCCACCCTTTGAGAGGGAAGAGCTGTAGGATCAGTTTAAGCGGTTAGAGCAGGGGCAGATGTCCGTGAAAGATTATGAGGACATATTTTCAGAGCTATCACGCCATGTACTTATGATATTACCCACCGATGTTGAGAGAGTGCGGAGGTTTATAGCAGGGTTGCATCTAGGTATTAGATCCACCATGGCTCCAGAGGTGGAGATGGGTACCCCTTATCAGCTCGTAGTGGAGATTGCTCGCAGGATCGAGGGTTATCGGTCGAGGAGCAGGGAGCAGAAGCAACAAGATAAGAGGGCCAGATTCTCTAGAGATTTCAGAGGCGCCCCAGCTAGGGGCAGGGGTCAGTATAGTAGTGGTCAGCCCAACATGACTTTATATTCAGCACCTCCACCACCTCCCCGAGGTTCTCCATCGAGGCCTCATTTCAGCTCCATGCCAGAGCATTAATACCTTCCTCCCGCAATTCATAGTTCACACAGTGGTTATCCCAGTCATCCGAGATCCTCTGATCCTTATTTCAGTGCTATATCTGAGGGCTCTCATCGCCCTCCGGCCCTTCAGGGATCTTCTTCGGGGCAGCAGACTATGCCACCTGGGAGTTGTTATGAGTGTGGAGATCCAGGCATATGAGGAGGTAGTGTCCCAGGTATCGAGGCAAGGCCGTACATCAGTGCTATCAGCCGATTGGTCCGGCACCAGTAGTCTGGCCACCTAGAGGTGGAGGACAGGTCAGAAGGGGCCAGGTTCTATGCTATTCCGGCTAGATCAGATGCACTGGCCTCAGACGCCGTGATCACAGGCATTATCTCATTATGTGGTAGAGAGGCTTCAGTATTGTTTGATCCAGGATCCACTTATTCATATGTTTCAGCCCTATTTGCTCCTTTTTTGGATGTTTCTCGTGAGTCCTTGGGATCTCCTATATATGTGTCCACTCCTGTGGGCGATTTTGTAGTGTTAGACCGGGTGTATCGGTCTTGTGTGATCACCTTTTGTGGGTTCAATACCATAGCTGACCTTTTATTGCTCGACATGGTTGATTTTGAGGTTATTTTAGGCATGGATTGGCTATCTTCTTATCATGTTGTGCTAGATTGCCATGCCAAGACAGTTACCTTAGCCGTGCCCAAGTCGCCTAGGCTGGAGTGGAAAGGTTCCTCAGTTAGTACAGCCAGCCGGGTTATTTCATTCTTGAAGGCTCGACATATGGTCGAGAAGGGTTGTCTAGACTATTTTGCTTATGTGCGGGACACCATCGCCGAGTCTCTGATGATTGATTCAGTTCCAGTAGTTCGAGAGTTTGAAGATGTATTTCCTTCGGATCTTCCGGACATGCCTCCAGACCGTGATATTGATTTCTGTATTGATTTAGCTCCAGACATCCAGCCTATATCCATTCCTCCATACCGTATGGCTCCGAAAGAGTTGAAGGAGTTGAAGGACCAGCTTGAGGAGTTGTTAGCTAAGGGGTTCATCATACCAAGTGTATCGTTGTGGGGTGCTCCAGTTTTATTTGTGAAAAAGAATGATGGGTCTATGCGGATGTGTATTGATTTTCAGGGTGCTCGTGTGTTTTCTAAGATTGATTTGCGATCGGGGTATCATCAGTTGAGGATTCGGGCTTCGGATGTTCCGAAGACTGCTTTTCGTCCGAGATATGGCCATTATGAGTTCCTGGTGATGTCCTTTGGCTTGACTAATTCCCCTGCAGCATTCATGGACTTGATTAATAGGGTGTTCAGGACGTATATTGATTCCTTTGTCATTGTCTTCATTGATGACATTTTGATTTACTCACGTAGCCTCGGGGAGCACGAGCAACATTTGAGAGTTGTGCTCCATACTATGCGAGAACAAAAGCTATATGCTAAGTTCTCCAAGTGTGAGTATTGGTTGGGCATTTTTGGGGCATGTGGTATCCGGATAGGGTATCAAGGTTGATCCTCAGAAGATCGAGGCAGTTTAGAGTTGGTCGCGTCCTACTTCAGCTACAGAGATCAGGAGTTTCTGGGCCTAGCAGGTTATTATCACCGATTTTTGGAGGGTTTCTCTTCTATTTTAGCTCCATTGACTAGATTGGCTCAGAAGAATTCCCCATTTTGATGGTCCGACGAGTGTAAGGCGAGCTTTCAGAAGCTTAAGTCGGCATTGACCTCAGCACCAGTTCTAGTATTGCCTTCCAGTTCTGGGATATACACAGTATATTGTGACGCTTCACGCGTTGGCTTGGGGTGTGTATTGATGCAGGAGGGGAGAGTTATTACTTATGCTTCACGCCAGCTGAAGGTTCATGAGAAGAATTACCCTGTGCACGATTTGGAGTTGGCGGTGATTGTTCACGCTCTTAAGATTTGGAGGCACTACTTGTATGGAGTGTCCTGTGAGGTTTATACAGACCACCATATCTTGCAGCAGTTGTTCAAGAAGAAGGATCTTAATTTGAGGCAGCGCAGATGTCTTGAGTTGTTGAAAGATTACGACACCATTCTTTATCACTCGGGCAAGGCAAATGTGGTAGCAGATGCTTTGAGAAGGAAGGCGGAGAGTATCGATAGCTTGGCTTATATTGCAGCAGAGGAGAGACCTCTAGCCTTGGACATTCAGTCCTTGGACAATCGCCTAGTGAGGTTAGAACTTTCAGAGCCTCGTCGAGTTTTAGCACATGTGGTTGCTCAGTCTTCGTTATTGGGGGAGATTAAGGCCCGACAGTTCTATGATCCGTGCTTAGCAGAGCTTCGGGAGAAAGTGGTTCAGGATAGGGTCAAGGAGGCTACTATTGGCGAGGATGGTGTTCTGAGAATTCAGGGCCACTTATGTGTCCCTAATGTTGATGGCCTGAGGGAGAGGATTCTAGTGGAGGCACACAGTTCAATGTATTCTATTCATCCTGGTGCTATGAAGATGTATCGTGACTTGAAGCAGCATTTCTAGTGGAGGCGGATCAAGAAGGACATTGTGGAGTATCTTAATTGTTAGCAAGTGAAGTATGAGCACCAGAGGCCAGGAGGCCTACTTCAGCAGATGCCCATTCCTGAGTGGAAATGGGAGCGCATCTCTATGGACTTCGTGGTTCGGTTGCCTCGGACTTTGTGGAAGGTGGATGCGGTTTGGGTCATTGTGGATAGATTGACCAAATCAGCGCATTTCATTCCAGTAGCTACTACATACACTTCTGAGAGGTTGGCCCAGATCTACATTCAAAAGATAGTCTGGTTGCATGGTGTGCCGGTGTCCATTGTATCAGATCGAGGTCCTCAGTTCACCTCGCATTTCTGGAGAGCATTGCTTAGTGATATGGGCACCCAGAAAGACCTCATCACAGCATTTCACCCTCAGACTGATGGTCAGTCGGAGCGTACAGTTCAGATATTGGAGGACATGCTCAGGGCATGTGTGATTGACTTCGGATGTCAGTGGGACCAGTTCTTGCCTTTGGCCGAGTTTGCTTACAATAATAGTTATTAGTCCAGCATTGAGATGGCACCATTTGAGGCTTTGTATAGTTGGCGATGTCGTTCTCCTATCGGATGGTTTGAGCCTGGTGAGGCTAAGTTATATGGCACTGACCTGGTGAGGGATGCATTGGAGAAAGTGAAGTTGATTTAGGAGAGGCTCTGTACAACACAGTCCAGACAAAAGAGTTACACGGATCAGAGGGCGCGTGAGGTATCATTTATGGAGGGAGATAGGGTCATGTTGAAAGTTTCATCTATGAAGGGTATTATGAGGTTTGGGAAAGGACAAGCTGAGCCCGAGGTTTATAGGTCCATTCGAGGTGTTGAGGCGAGTTGGGAAGGTTGCTTATGAGCTGGCCTTGCCTCCCAGTTTATCAGGAGTTCATCCAGTGTTTCATGTGTCCATGCTCCGTAGGTACCACGCCGATTTCTCCCACGTGGTTGATTTCAGCACTATTCGGTTGGATGAGAGGTTGGGCTACGAGGAGGAGCCAATTTCTATTATTGATAGACATGACCGCCAGTTGAGGTCCACGAGAGTTTCTGCCGTAAAGGTCTAGTGGAGGGGCCAACAAGTTGAGGAGGCGACCTGGGAGTTCGAGGACGACATGCGGAGCAAATATCCACACATATTTAGCATTTCAGGTATGATTCTAGACCCGTTCGAGGACGAACATTTGTTTAAGAGGTGGAGAATGTAACATCCGACCAGTCGTTTTGCGTTATTGGACCCCCTTCCCCTAAATGGAACTTCCCATAGCGGATTTTTATGATTTATGACTTGTGGGGACTGGTGGTCCGGGATTCGGTGGTGTTTAGAGTGCTTCAGGAACAATTGGTTCCTTACGGTTGGCCTTTAAGGCCAGGTTTGACTTCGGTCAACATTTTGGGTAAACGACCTCAGAATCGAGTTTCGTTGGTTCCGGTAGCTTCGTGTGATGATTTTGGACCTGGGCACATGTTCGAAATGGGTTTCTAATGATCGGGGAGCGTTTCGACGCCAATATTGAAATAAGAAGTTCTTTAAGTTCCTATTGTGGTTTTGGACGTGTTTTTGTGTTATCACGGTCCGAACGTAATTCTGAAGCAGGGAATAGTTCCGTTATGTCATTTATGACTTGCCTGCAAAATTTGGTCTCATTCTGAGTAGTATAGGTCGGTTCTGCGCGTTGTTAGCGAAGTCTAGAAAACTTAATTCTAAGTTTGGTTTTTCGGCTTTTGAGGTGTGATTTTGAGTTTTAGCATTGTTTTGGGCGTTCCGAAGGCTCGAGCGAGTCCGTATTATGATTTAGGACTTTTTGGTATATTTGGACGAGGGCTTGGGTGGGCCCAAGGGCCTCCCGGGCACCCAACGGGGCTAAAAACCAGCTAAAATAGCTGCTGGTGCACCTGATCTGGTGTGACCGCCGGTGCGGGACCGCCCCTGCGGTCCTAAGCATCGCAGGTAGGTGAGGTCCCCCTTTTTCGCAGGTGCGGACAAAAGTCCGCAGGAGTGAAACCGCTGGTGCGGCAATCCCTCCGCAGGTGCGAACCCAGCTCTTCCCGTCTAGTTCCGCAGGTGTGAGCCCCAGCTCGCAGGCGGGAGACCGCAGGTGCGGTCTCAGAGCCGCAGGTGCGGAATCCCTGTAGGCCAGGTAGTATATATTCTTTGAAACTCGGGATTTCACCCCATTCATTCATTTTCCTCCACCATTAGAGTCTTGTGAGCTTGGGAAGAGCACACCACGACCTAGCTACTGTCAAGGTAAGTTAATTCCACTTCAACACTAGTTTAATTCATGATCTTCTAGCTAAATTAACTACTAAATCATTGAAAAGTCAAGAATTGGGTAGTAATTTAGGGTTCTTGGGAAATTGGTGAATTACCCATTTATTGCCATAAATTCAAGTACAAATCATATATTAACGATTCTTAGGCTTTGGGTGAGCGATTCCTCCGTGAGTTTTTGGAATTCGAGCGTGCGGGCCCGAGGTTGGATTTTGGGAATCCTTCGAGAATGTTAAATTATTGAATAAATGGGATAATTTCCCTACTTTGAGCATTCATTGATGTAATTGTACCATATTTGGCTAGTTGCGAGTCCTCGGGTGTAGAGTTCGGAGTTCGGAGTTCGGCGCATCATTGGTCTGGGGGGTAGATTCGACACGAGGTGAGTCACCTTTCTAACCTTGTAAGGGGGAATTGTCCCCCTAGGTGATTTAAATGTTATATGTGATAATTTGTGGGGGCTACATATGTACAAAGTGACGAGAGTTCGTACGTAACGACTATTACTATTATGTCCGGGTAGTTAGGCCCACATCATGCCTTGTGTTTTACTTGATATGAATTGTATGCGTAATTAATTAACGTTACATGTTGCTTATGTCCTCGAAGTTATAAAATTTTAGAAAAACTTATAAGAAATTATTCACGGAACAATATTCTCTTTTAAAAAGGAGTAATACATATGCATGTAACCGCTTCGCAATTTACATTCCGCGAGCAGAGTGTTATTTCCCCCACTTTTATGGTAATGGGCCATACTCCACGACGGATTGAGAGATGCACTTTTGGTACGGGCCATTCAATCCTCGACAGTGCATAGAGAGGGATTGAGAGATGCACTTTTGGTACGGGCCGTTCGATCCTCGTCAGTGCATAGAGAGGTTGAGAGATGCACTTTTGGTACAGGCCGTTCGATCCTCGGCAGGGCATAGATGTGAGTACTTTGTGGAGAGATGCACTTTTGGTACGGGCCGTTCGATCCTTGGCAGTGCACATGCTTGACTATCTTATGACTCCAGCTGGTTGTCCTTACCCTGCATCCGTATGATTTATTTGGGGAAAAATTGAAGTGGTAATTGTTTTATTTATTCCTATTATTCTTTCCTGGATTTCAGTATCTTACATATATACTTGTTGCTTCACTATCTTTACATGCCTACTGTTTCTATTACATCCTGTTAAGTTATACTGTTGGACCTTAGTGAGTGTCATCTGGACCTCTTGTCACTACCTCTTCGAGGTTAGGCGGGATACTCACTGGGTACATATATATTTATGTACTCATGATGTACTTTTGTACTAAATTGTACAGGTTTTGAGGCTGGTGCTTCTGGTTATCCGTCCGGAGCTTGACATATATTCTGGACCTGACTCCACGGTAAGCTGCATCCCTTGACGATTCTCAGCAGTGATATGGAGTTATCTTTTATTTATTTATGTCTACTTCTCTCAGACACCAGTACAGTTTGTATCATCTATTGTATATTCTACTAGATCGCCTGTTGACTTGTGACACTAGTTCATGGCACGCACATAGTGGACTCTTTATTTTTGGGACTGTATATATTGGATCATGATCATTGTGGCTGTGTTTACTTAAGTTGGTTAATGTTTCCGCTTTTATTTAAATGAGCTAAGTTTAAAACTTTGGGAATATGTGGGGTTGGTATGTTAAAGAAGGATAATCTCACTAGTAAACAAATATTGGCTTGCCTGACTCCGGTGTTGGGCGCCATCACAACCTGTGTTGGATTTTGGGTCGTGACACCAGGGACATAGAGAATCATTTTTTCAGAACATAGGTTTGAACTAGAGCTTGCACCTTTCACAATCAACGGTTCCAATTGCGGCGGGCTTACTATCGCTTTTGGCTCTTGCCCTATGATTCCAACAACCATCTCTGTCTTACCAAACTGCTTATAATCCCGATCATCACAAATCATCCCAATAAAATGTGTATTATCATGAGTTGGGAGTGGATTGTTTGTGATATTAGGAGTGTCCTTATTGTTTTTCACCACAANTTGCATCAATTTTCGGAATAGGCTTGTATATGATTCTCCAATTGGGGATAGTGGAAAGGTTAATGCTTGGACTTAATCCAGGTTGGTACAATGGGTTACTTGTTAGGGAGATGGGCACTTGATTTGCAACTGACACATTACGAAGATTATCCGAAGTCCCTATGGGTAGTGGAGGTGGTGCATGTCCATTCGCCCAGGCTTGGTACATCTCTGCCAATTGTTGCTTCAACACTCTTACTTCTTCAACCAATCCTGAACTTTGTTCGACCAATTGTCCATGGATATCATCATTATCTGACTCGTTCTCACTGTTGTTTGCCATGCTACTTTTTCCTTTTGATCTCGTGTTGTAAGGGTGAGTTGCCAGTTTAAACCACAAACCAACCACCTCTGTTTAACTATATCTTTAGAGATGACAAACAACAAACGTGTTAGAGTTAGGCATTTTGTAGATAATAATCACACATTGTATGTCATGCACATGATGCCATTTTCATTTCTAAATGAGTTTGGAAGGCTTCATGCTTCATCCCGGCTTATTGGTTTATTGGTTTTATTTTCATATTGAATTTTAGCGCTCTCTTTTGTTTTCTTTCTTATTTATTAATTTTTTTTTTGGTTATGATCGCATCCGATGGGGATTGCCTACGTATCATGACGTTGCATGAATCGGACCATTACGTAGTTCAGAAGGGAAATAACAATTTTGATGATTTATTTATAAAAAATAAAACAAACTAAAATATTTTTCAGTCAATTTTTTTTATATATACCATGCGAGAAAAGGAAATATATACAAACTGACTCTAAAACCATGACTGGAATAAAAAAAACTTTGATAAAACTAAAACACTCCAAATATAAAATTAAAAGTGCGACAAATAAATAAGAAACTAAGAACTAATGGACTGCACTAAAAATTTAATCTTCAATGGTCTTTTTGCTTAACTGATATCATCAATGATCTGCACCTCTTGGCCTCCACTCTCCCCCCAAAGTCTGGTATAAATTTTGAAACACCGCTGGCAACTGTGGGACGATGGCACGTGCCTGTTGACCAACTTCCTCATTTCTTAGATGGCGATGATCATCATGAGCATATCCCGCTTTCTCTGCCAATCGAAGTACCTGCTCTCTGGCTTGCCCCATATTCATGTGACAATTTTGCAACCACATCTGGGTAGTGTTGAGGGCATGCCTCATCTGAGCCTCACGTCCCTCATATTCTTCAATGCGACGGTTTAACACACCTCTCTCAATCATCCAGTGACGCCGCTCTGCCTCAAAATCTGCGTGTTGATAACCCCTCTTCTGCCTTTTTATTTCTTCCAATTGTGCATAAAGCTGACACTTTGAGCATATCCAGTGTGCCCTTTCTCTTTCAAATTTTTCTTTCTGCTGATCAAACTCTAGTTGTTGTTGGTGCGCATCCTCTTCTATGATACTCAAGTCTTCTTGCAAC